>CAIGQV010000641.1:20868014-20882265 GCA_903798115.1 Danio jaintianensis | reverse complement strand
ATAATAATAATAATAATAATAATAATAATAATAATAATAATAATAATAATAATAGTTTATGTTTTTAAAGATGTATGCCTTACCTTCCATATTGGATCTCCCATTAGTTTAATATATATATATTGAAATCAAATTTTCCGCATGTCTTTGGACTTGTGGGGGAAACCAGAGCACGTGGAGGAAACCCATGCGAACACGGGGAAAACATGCAAACTCCACACAGAAATGCCAACTGACCCAGCCAAGGCTCGAACCAGCGACCTTCTTGCTGTGAGGCAACAGTGCTACCCACTGTGACACCGCACCGCCCTATTGTGAAAATACAAAAGCAATTCATTCATTTATTCAAGACAATTTATGTTGACTCTGTCTGTCAAGGCTCAAAACTGTCTGGAAAAGAAATGTATAAATATTTTATCAAAAAATTAGCTCATGCACACATTATTATTTGCAAATGCTATACATATATTTGGTTGTTTCATTTAGGACATTTATTAAAAATATGTATCCATATTTCCCAGCTATAAATTCTCAAATAATCCATATTTATATTCAGATACAGCGTAATGCATTTGTTCTCAAGAACACTGTAGAAAATGGGTTCCACACAATTCCTTCATGTTGTCTCAACACAAATCAATTAAGTTAACTGTAGTTTTTACAAATTTAAGTGGATTGAACATAGAACAATTCAGTTAAAAAATCTGAAGAATTGTGTTGATTTGGCTCATTTAAAAAACATAGTTTGAATAAGCAGCAAAACTCATTTTTTTAGGTGAATGTCAAAATGAATGGCGTTTGGTCACTGTCATCAAATGTAGAAAACATGGGTATTATATTTTGTAGTGATATGATTTAAAATTCAAGCAAAAAATAAATAAATTCAAAGTGGGTCATTGTTTTTCGATTGTTACAAACCAGTCAAATTTACAACAATTGCTGATTTATTATCCGTCATAAGAGAAATGTGTGTTATAAGAATCTTTCCCTATACAAGTTCTGCAGTGTAACAAAGAAAACCGCCTTGGTATAATATAGAGCCGAGGAATCGCTTTAATAAGAAATAACAAATAATCTGGTTGTCTTCAGAGGCGAACGGAAAGCAATTTAACGCATCAGTGGCGGTTGGCTATTAATTTGCGTAGAGATGGAGAGGGGACTCTGGGAGCAGGGATTCGAGGGACAACACGGCTGCTTTATGTATCATTCCGACTGCAAACAAGCAACGTGCATGCACAGTCTTTCTTTTTTTAATTATAGAACCATTTCTCTACAATGTAAATGCTAGCATGGGAGAGGTATATTATGGTGAATTAATAAAAGGCTCTGAGATAGGGGCCCATATGGCCTGTCCTTGGGGCATAGCATCAATAATGGCTGCCCTCGGGCTGGTTTGCACGCAGCGCCTGCGACTGAATGTGAAATATGTGTATACAGTAATTGGTTACAAAGATTGTGACCCCCCCACCCTCACACCCCCCATTTTCTCCTCAATACCTTTATCTTAGAGAGGAGGTGCTCATACTATCAGACTGCCTTTATGTTCCCTATATCATCACTGTTACATCACCATGCTTAAAGAGATAGTTCACCCAAAACTGATAATTCTGTTATCATTTACTCACTCTGTACTTGTTGCAGATCAACCGATAAATCTTGTTTTTTTTTTCCTATTATGGATGGCGATGGTTACAGAATTTCAGCTTTTTTAAAAATATCTTCTTTAGGGTTAGTCAAACAGTAAAGACCACCGCGGAACCACTTTAAATAGTAAATAGTGAGTACATTTTAATTTTTGGGTGAATTATCCCTTTGACATTGTTTGCAACACTAGAATGAGACTAGAATTCAGTTTCTAGCTATTCCATAAACTGAAACACTTTTTGACACTAATTTCTGACATTTTCAAACATTGATGCGTTTTCCCAGACTCTCGAAGCAAGCACAGACTAGATCTAATTGTCTGGAACAATAAATGTTTGATCAGCCAGCAAAGTCAAGAATTTTTCATCTGTTTTTGAAGGTGAACTGGCACAAACATGTCACTTGTAAATGCTCAAAAATGAACAAATGATCTATCTATCTATCTATCTATCTATCTATCTATCTATCTATCTATCTATCTATCTATCTATCTATCTATCTATCTATCTATCTATCTATCTATCTATCTAACTGTCTGTCTGTCTGTCTGTCTGTCTGTGTCTATCTGGATAGCTGCTCTATATTCCCATACCAAGTTGTCAAAAATACATACTAATAACCATAGTAAAAATGATCTCAAAAAGAAGAAAAAAAACTGTCTATCTGTCTAAAAAAACTGTGTATAAAACTGTCTGTTCCATCAAACACAACACTTGTTCTCTAAATGAGGGACAACTGAGGAAACAATACAAAATAACCTTTTATTTCCAGTACTTTTACTTTACTGTAAATTTCTGTAAATGTTTAATCTGTTAACTGGTTGCATGTGTCAGATTATTGCATGATTATTTTACTTTAACTTGTGTAATGGAGTCGGCACGATGGCTCAGTGGTTAGCACTGTTGCCTCACAGCAAGAAGGGCCAGTTGAAATTTCTGTGTGGAGTTTCCAGTATTCGCGTGGATTTCCTCCAGGTGCTCCGGTTTCCCCCACAGTCCAAACACATGCACTATAGATGAATTGAGTAAGCAAAATTGGCCATTGTGTATGTGTTTGTGTGTGAAAGCGAGAGTGTATGGGTGTTTCCCAGTACTGGGTTACGGCTGGAAGGGCATCCGCTGCATAAAAAAAACATATGCTGGAATAGTTGGCGATTCATTCCGCTGTGGCATTTTTTACAGTGCATTTTATTTTGATACATGATGTGGCTGCTGTATTTAAATTAAGAGTATTGTGTATCTTATTTAAAAATACATGTTTTTGTATTTTTGCATATGAACATAAGTGGTACTGGAGGGTCATTACCCTGAAGTTTTTGTTTTGAAATGTAACCCTTTTTCAAAATATGATTTCAAACTATTAACAAGTGTCTTTGTTAAACTTTTTCAACATTAAAAGCTGAGTTCAAGATCCCCTCATGCAATCTGAACGTCTAAGTAAATGGGAAACACCTGCGAATCAAGTGTTACAGTTTTTCTTAGTCGCTTTGGTATATTTCTCAGATCAGAATTGAAATTTTGCAAAACAGTAAGTACATTTCTCAAAACAACGCGTACAAATAGCAAAACAACATGGATTACCTGCAAAAGCCAGTCTCTTGCTTAAAATCCTTAGTTCATCTCTCAAAACTAAATTTCTGTGTCAATGAATGTGTCAGTGCCATCAGAATTAAAAGTCCTTGTGTCATTGTGTACGGATAAGACAGTCAAATTACTTAGTCATGTTGTCAATATAACAGTGTGCTCTGGATTGGTGTTCTGATATAATTTTTTTTTTTTTTTTTGCTGTTTGTACTGTAATTTGTTGGCTGATCATGTCATTGTGATACAGAAAGGAAAAGACAGCACTGCATAGCACAAAGAAAAAACAAAAGTAGAAATGTGAACATAGGACAATCTCCTAGGAGATGCACCTTGATTAGAAAAAGTCAAGATTCACCTGGGAGAAATGTACCAATTGTATACAGATTTAGAAAAAAAAAAGTCTAATGGAAATGTATAGAAAAATGCATTATGACAAAATATTATGACAACTTGTTCAGCCATTTTGCATGTAAAGACTTATGCCATGAACAAACGATTAAATGTTGTGAGGTGAGACTATTCAGACAGAGACCAAAATAATACATTTTGATCAACATGACATAAGCAATTGATAATAGGAAAGAGCAGAGAATTGCACATAATCATTTGCATGGACGTACGCAAGTATTTGCAACTTGTTCAGAGAAATGAGAAACTGCCTTTTTAATGTGCACAACTGACACAATGATGTAAAGATTGAACAGGTAGTTTTGAGAATTTCAATTCTGATCTGAGAAAAGGACTAAAGTGACAGAAAAACTGTAATTAACAAATATTTCTACAGTATACTGTTCTGTGTCAATTCAAGTTAACTAATGTACAGTAATTAACTCATATTATCAAATGAAACACTACTATAAAGTGTTACAAAGCTGTTGTTTGTAGTTCTTTTTTTCCTACAGGTTGTGCTCGTCAAGGGATTTAATGCATAGTTTAAGTACTGCATATGTGATACATATTAGTGTTATCTGTGATCATATTTTTATTGTCAAGAGGATTTCTTACAATGAGGCTCTCCTTGGGGTCGTGGGGTGCACATTCTCGATTTTTCTTGCCTTTTCTTTTCTCTTTCTCTTCCTCCCTCTCTCTTTCTCTGTTGGGGAATAATCTGCCCTATAGACATTACGTCTGTGTTTTCCTGCAATTAATTAATGCATCCCCAGCTAGTTAGCGGTAGCACTTGTTCCAGGACGGCGATGGAAGGAGGGCAAAGGGCCACCGCGAGACTCGGCTGCATAGCTGCGGGCCTTCACTTCCCAGCCACTGCGCCTGGACTATTTTTACCAGAATCCTTTTAAGAAGAGAGATTCTGATTTTATGCAAGAGGATTCTCCAGGGTTTCAATTAACTAGAGGTCACGCTACAGATCCACTGGAAAAAAAGAGGGAAAAAAGACGGAGCGTGAGATAAAGAGTGATTCTTTTAATTAATATGGCCTAATTAAACATTTGTAAAATGCATTTGCTGTGAAGCTCTTGTTTTAAGATGGCAAGTTTGCTCTAATTGTGTGTTTACCGCATTTTAAGCCTTTTAGTTTTGCATTTTTATTACTGTAAAATTTCTTCACACGAGTTCAAGAAAGTTTTAATCAGCATGACTTAAAGCAGTGGACAGATTTTACTTTGGACAGCGAGCGGTGACCCAGCACTCAACCAAACCTATGGATTTGATGTATCTTGTGGATCCTATAAGAAAAAGTCCTACAGGCTGTTCATGTTGGCAATACTGGTTTTATTCAACCAATTTTGACAGATGAACTTTAACCAAAGATGTTGACATGTCTTTTAAATTATTAATTTATTCTTGTTTAAATACAATAATAACAATTACGCTAATAAAGGTTGTATTCATTATTGACTTTGCTGGGGAGAACCCATTTATTTTTAGATTAGTAGAAATCATTTATAGTCATACAATTACATATATACAATCGTGGCCAAAAGTTTTGAGAATGACACAAATATTAGTTTTCACAAAGTTTGCTGCTAAACTGCTTTTAGATCTTTGTTTCAGTTGTTTCTGTGATGTACTGAAATATAATTACAAGCACTTCATACGTTTCAAAGGCTTTTATCGACAATTACATGACATTTATGCAAAGAGTCAGTATTTGCAGTGTTGGCCCTTCTTTTTCAGGACCTCTGCAATTCGACTGGGCAATCAACTTCTGGGCCAAATCCTGACTGATAGCAATCCATTCTTTCATAATCACTTCTTGGAGTTTGTCAGAATTAGTGGGTTTTTGTTTGTCCACCCGCCTCTTGAGGATTGACCACAAGTTCTCAATGGGATTACAATCTGGGCAGTTTCCAGGCCATGGACCCGAAATTTCAACGTTTTGGTCCCCGAGCCACTTAGATATCACTTTTGTCTTATGGCACGGTGCTCCATCGTGCTGAAAAATGCTTTGTTCTTCACCAAACTGTGGTTGGATTGTTGGAAGAAGTTGCTGTTGTAGGGTGTTTTGGTACTATTCTTTATTCATGGCTGTGTTTTTGGGCAAAATTGTGAGTGAGCCCACTCCCTTGGATGAGAAGCAACCCCACACATGAATGGTCTCAGGATGCTTTACTGTTGGCATGACACAGGACTGATGGTAGCGCTCACCTTTTCTTCTCCGGACAAGCCTTTTTCCAGATGCCCCAAACAATCAGAAAGGTGCTTCATCGGAGAATATGACTTTGCCCCAGTCCTCAGCAGTCCATTCGCCATACTTTTTGCAGACGATCAATCTGTCCCTGATGGTTTTTTTTGGAGAGAAGTGACTTCTTTGCTGCCTTTCTTGACACCAGGCCATCTTCCAAAAGTCTTCGCCTCACTGTGCGTGCAGATGCACTCACACCTGCCTGCTGCCATTCCTGAGCAAGCTCTGCACTGGTGGCACTCCGACCCCGCAGCTGAATCCTCTTTAGGAGACGATCCTGGCGCTTGCTGGACTTTCTTGGACGCCCTGAAGCCTTCTTAACAAGAATTGAACCTCTTTCCTTGAATTTCTTGATAATCCTATAAATTGTTGATTTAGGTGCAATCTTAGTAGCCGCAATATCCTTGCCTGTGAAGCCATTTTTATGCAACGCAATCATGGCTGCACGCGTTTCTTTGCAGGTCACCATGGTTAACAATGGAAGAACAACGATTTCAAGCATCACCCTCCTTTTAACATGTCAAGTCTGCCATTCTAACCCAATCAGCCTGATATAATGATCTCCACATGGCTAATGTAACAAAAGAGCTATTATGTTCTCTAATATCAATATCTTCACGCAAAATAAAAATATCAATTCAAACTATAGTTCTACATGCATAACCAGCTCTATATAGTATATAATCTCTCTCAAACTATCACGAAAGTGTCATTTTAATTAAGTTATCCATTGAACAGATTGAACAGCTTGTGTAAAAAATGCTATAAGCAGATGTTTCCTTTACAATGGTTTTCTTATCCCTGTAATTTTCTTCTTTGCATATTTTTATATTCTTGAGAGGAATAAAAAATGCAATACATTTTTGAAGACACAATTATTAGCTCTCCTGTGAATTTATTTTTTCAAATATAATAATTTTTTTTTTTTACTATTTTTGGGGGGGGGGCATTGGCTATGCAGAACAAACCACGGTTGTACAATGACTTGCCTAACCTAATTACCTTGTTAAGCAAAATGTAAAATAACTAATGAAATAATATGTACTTTTTATCATGTCTAAGTCAAAATAAATTAGTTATTAGAAATTAGTTATTAGAGTATTATGTTTAAAAAATGTGTTGATGTGTTAAAAAAACAGTGTTTTTTCTCTCTCTCTGTTAAACAGCACTTAGGAAATATTTGAAAAATAATGAAGGTGTCACAGGAGACCTAATAATATTGTCTTCAACTGTATGTGTAAAATGTGTATATGTATTTCTCCAATTCAAGATGAGTATTGTCATTTCAACTAATAAATCAGTAGATAGATCAGTAATTTAATTTTTGACAAATCCAAATGCTGTAAATGTATATGTTACTATGTTGCACAATAGTTCCATTTGAATAGTCAAGGTAGGTCAAATGCTATCAAAAACCTATATTGAACCAATGACCTAATACTGTATGTGTAATTTAATAGCTATAATTCTCATTATGTAATTTACAACTAGCATTGGAATACACCCAATCTACCCAGAACTTGCTTCTTTAACCTGCTTTTCACAACCCATAAGAAAAGACAGGCTTTGCCTTTTAAAAACCTGACCCGTAGTTGTGCAGCCCTCAGAAATACTTTTCGAAAAACACATCTGGACATTGAAAGAGGTCTTTAAAATATGCTGGCCAGGCCATGCGAATTCGGTTTATGTTTCAGACAGAAGAATTGATCTGGCATGCACAGAGATCTGAACAGGTCTATTTGTAATGGTAAAATCATACTTAAAGCACAGGCCACTGAGCATGACAGCCAATAGAGCTGGGCCATATGTCAGTCAAAGAAGGGGCTGCTGGGAAATTTAAAAGCGATTAAGGAACGTTTGGTCAAAATGGCATGCCATGATGTGTGGCTTTCTTTCATGTCTAGTGAACATTATTCCATGAGCTCTCATTGTAATGCTACCCACAGGGCACGTCTAATACAGTGCCCAGTGTAGGTTGCAGACATTTTCATTCCACTTTATAAGCGGTGTGTCTGATAGTAGAATGTGTTGCACTTTTCACAGTTTGCTCCCATTTGTGTTTGCGTCTCTTTATTGTGGTCCAACAGAGCAATGAACTGTGGGTAATGTGGAAATGGTCACATTACAGTTTTCTTTTCTTTTATTGTTTTTCTTCTAATCAGATGTTTCAGATTTATCACCCTAAAGCCACTTGTGTATAAATCATGCAAACATGGCATCACTTAAGGAGATTATAAATATTTTTTTGAAATAAAATTTTATTAAAACAAAATTTTATTTTTTAGCTCACCATCCACTTTATTTACTCACCATCCACTTGTTTCAAACCTGTTTATGTTTCTTTCTTCTGATGAACACAAAAAAAAGATATACTGAAGAATGTTGGCCATTGACAATACCAAAACCCTACAATGGATTTCAATGGTTGTTGATGTTTTGTTTTTTTGTTTTTTTTCATCATCATCATTTTTCACAATATCTTATTTTGAAGAAAGTAATTCATAAACGTTTGGAACCATTTGAGGTTGAGTAAATGGTGAGAAAAATTATATCATTCAGTGAACTATCCCTTTAAGGTGTTAATGTACAATTGCTGGGATGTTTTGGATGCTTGCTTGGCAGTTGCTGGGATGTTTCAATCCAATTGTTAGGGTACTACATTGCAGTAGATATTTAAGGGATAAAATACACCCAAGAGGTTGTTATAACAGAATAAATCCCGACAGGCTTATCAGCAGCTCGATACAAAGCAGACTGAAGGGCTTTATTCTGCAAAAAACAACCTCCTAGATGTACTTTGTCATGGTTATTACATGGCTATTTGCCATAAAACATAAAAATAGACAAAAAACATTGTTCTGAGCAGTAATAGTTTATTAATTCTTTAATTAAATGCAATAAAGTTGACAGAAACGAAAACAGCTGATGAAGTATACACTAACTTACACATTATTTATTCACAAGACGGCGCCAAACAGTCCAAAACAGTAAAAAACTGATGTGACAGACAAGCAGATAGCCATGAATGTGGATGTAAGTATATTTGAACCTATTTACTGACAATCAAGGTGATTTGAAGTTCCTGGATGAGCCTGCATTATTTAGAGCTTCTTAACTGGGAATAACATAGCTTGGAATGTTGCGACTGACCAATCAGAAGCGAGTATTCCAGACAGCCGTGTAATGAGTATGGGATAATCAATGGATTGTCGTGTCTTAAGGATTTTAAATGCACGACATGGAGGCAAAGAACTGCCTGACACGAAATGCATTTAAAATCATTTAACGCACGACAAACCATTGGTATGTTTGCGAGTGGGTTAATCCCCATCAGCTCCCTGGTAAAGCACATGACAATGTCCTTGAAATTACACAGATAAATGAAGGCTCTGGCAATTGTCAATGAGTTGCTAGTGTTACTACTAATGTTTAGGGGATGTGCATTTATTTCGAACTGTGATCAAAGCTGACTGGAACTACATGTGCATTAAACAATTTTATTACACACCTTCAAAACAATCAAAATTTAAAAAAACTAAATACAACACAGCATGGAATAAGATGGTAGGGTATCATCTAGGGTGTTAAAGGTGGGTTACTAGGGGGGCCAGAGTTTCAGCTGGTTGCTAGTACTAGAGGTGTGGGTGGTTGCTAGGATGGTGCAGAATGGTTGCTAGGGCATTTTGGTCAGTTGCTGGGATGCATGCATGCGTGAATATGCAAGCAGGCATGCATATTCAAGAGAACTCTTTTTAACGGAAGAACATGCTCCCCCATTGTGTTTTAAATATCTGTTTTGACTGGTTATGACTATTCTATACTGTATCTATTGTGGATGATGTTGGAAGGTTATGAAAGGACATAGAATACAACATAGTGTTGTATGTGGGGGAAAAATCTTCACATACATTTGAAGTCACTGTGTGAAACCTTTGAATTGACGTGAGACAATTTTTCACAGTTAGCTCCTATTTGTGTCTGCTCCTGCTTATTGTGGAACAGTGAACCGTGGGTGATGTGGAATTTGTTGAATTACAATTGACTTTTATTGTTTTCCTGCTAATCACGTGTTTCAGGTCTATGACTCTAAAACCAATTCTGTTAGAATCATGCAAACATGGCAGCACTTTTATATAGCATTGTTGTGCCCATTATAGGTTTTATCTTGGCAGTAGCAAGTCTGGCCATGTGGTTTGACATAATTTTGCTTGTAATTGTAAGCAGATTTCAGAAGAAAGGCCTTTCTAGGTGTTGTTCTACCATTAAGTTGCTGCGTAATATGTTAAGATAATTGCTAAGGTTTTGCTATAGAATATGGGAATGTGTCGTCATAGCGCAATGCATTTTGGGAGTTTGTGACATGGGAACTTCGATCCGAATTGATCTCTATAGGTTTATTGTATCATATATTCACTGATTTGCAATAGGGGTGTCCCCAAATCAGGATTTACATAGTTGAATCTAAATGTATTTTTTCTGTAATCAACTGATAGTCGAATCATTTGTTTTCTATAATAATAATCACACGTGGAGCACAACATCGAAAAACTAAAATCAACATTTAAAGGATTATATTTAAACAGAAATTATACAATAAATAAAAATATCAAGAATGAAGCCATAAATTGCATAACAATATGTAATAACAAATGTGTGAAAAAAGTCTAAAGTTCACTGAATATATATTTAAAACATGAATCAGAATTAGTTCAACAGATAACACTTAGTGATCAATAAATTAAATAAAAAAGAGAGAAACCATTAAAATGATGAAAGTATAACCAGAATATTGTTGCCGTTTTAACTGCAGATACAAATGCTAAACTGACGTAGCAGTCTTTTTAGCCAAACACGTGTGCTGTCTTGAGTGTGTGCATTAATTCTTTAAAAACCTGTGTTATCTACAATGTTCCCCTTCATGGGAACTACAACGTGTGTCTGAAACAGACATAAGGGAGTTCGTCAGATGACCAGTCACTCTGAAGAGTAAGAAAACGGGCAAATGAATGGCAAATTAATTGGCAGAGCTCAGCTCCACAGCTGTCAGCGATTAGTCATTAACAGAATATATCAGCTGATGGCTGAGAAGCGAGGAATTCAATTTAATACAATTCATGTTTATTTATATAGCGCTTTTCACAATATAGACACAGTGTAGTTTAGTTCAGTGTGGTTTAAATTTCACTGCTGAAAGTTTAAACACTGTAGAGCAAATCCAGGGCAGATCTGAGGATCACAGTGGGGGTTTATCCATCGCCTCCGGGCCCAGGGACCCCCCACTCCTCCACAGTGCGCCCCATCCAAGCTTCGAGTGGTTGTGTCGGTTCATCCCCCGGGATGCCCGTGCCTCCGCTTGATGACACTGGAGATCAGACGCCCATCGCAACATCGGAGAGCGAGCTGTCATGCTCAGGTGACAGACCAGGCTCGCTACCATCCTAGGGGGTGCAATACGTGGTCACGGTTCTCGAGTCAGACATGGTGGCTGCGCTTCCCCAGTCTTACCGCCAGACCGATAGAGGGTGTGACATGCTGGCTGATGTAAGATGAATCTTCCAGCTCCCGTCCCCTTCTTCCCAGAGGCGCACAGCGAGCACATGCAGGCATATAGAGTGTTTTTCTCCACCTGGTCCTCGTGCGCTTTCGCCTTCACCTCCCTTGTTGTCGAGGCGGCCAGTGGGTACAAAGCTATTCCTCAGGTGGTGGGCGCCGCCACCTGGAGGGGTAAGCTGAGACCACCGTCCAAGGCGGGTGGGTTATCTGTGTCTCTCACGGCCAGAGCCCACAATGCTGCAGGCCATGCCGCATGTCGCTTCACATTGGTCTGGAAATGCCACCCTTGGCTTACCCTAGCAGATATGCGACACGCTGACAAAGTACGATTTCATGGCGTGCCCATATTCCAGGCAGGTCTACTCCGCGACACTGTCAGGGACTTTACCCAGGAGTCCTTGGTGGTGAGAGATCAGCCGTGGGCGATGAAGCAGGTCATCTCTTGGTGGGCTCGGAAAACTACTCCCCCATCGGACCTGTCTGTGCTGGCTGTTCCTCGCCGAGAGCGTTCTTCCCGCGGCTACAAAACACTCAGCCGTCACAGCCTGTTCCACTGGCTAGTGAACGTGCCCAGGAAGTTGACGCTCCCGTCACAGGTCTCCATTAATTCCAGCATTCGGACCGCAAAGCGAACCTGAGACAGGCCGCTTAGAGAGGAGGAGAACCGTTCTTTCCCCGGTGGGGGGCCAGGGCTCCCCCCGCAAATAAATGTAGCGATCCAAAAGAGCAGCTTTTCCTCCCTCCGGGTGTGGAAGCCCAATTGCTGCCAGCATGGGATGCGCTGCCTTCCAGCTCTCAGCTTTGGTGCACTTCACTACAGGATTTTTGAGGGTGCCAGAGGACGGGCTCCTTTCTCTCGCACCTCCAGCCTCTCCAGCCTCTGCGGTGCACGAGCATTGACATTATTTGATTATTAATTGACTGGTATATTTTTTCAGTTTATGAACTGGTCAATTATGCGATCGGGTCCCCAGATGGGCATGGTGCGAGGAGACGCACCAGGTGTCCATCACCACGCTGTGTTGCCACACCTTTAGTCCCTGGATGGACCTTGACTTCTACGGGCCTGGGTGCCCTTAGAACAAGTGTCGATTAATGGTGTCATTCTGACAGATGCTTCCAGTACAGGCTGGTGGGCTGTGTGTATCGAGCATGCAGCTGCATGTTCGTAAACCAGACTTCGGGTTGCATTGGCATTTCAATTGCCTGGAGCTGTTGGCAGTGTTTTTCACTCTCCGCCGGTCCCTAGCAGTACAGGAAGGGAAACATGTGTTGGTTAGGATGTTCAGCACAGTTGTGATAGCGTACATCAATCATTTGGGTGATGTGCACTACCGGCGCATATCTCGCTCGTCATCTGCTCCTCCAGAGTCATGCGGCTAAATAGCTGCGCGCCGTTCATATCCCAGACTAACTATACCATGCCAGCTTACACGCTCTCACAACAGTTACGTTTAGGGGAGAATGGAGACTCCACCCCGGCACGGTCCAGCTTCTCTCAGAGAAGGCTCTCAACTGGCCCCGGTTTTTTCCCCAGTGAGCCTGCTCGCACAGACTCTGTGCAAGGTCAGGGAGACAAGGAGTGGGTCTCGCTCGTTGCGCCTCCTTGGCCCAACCGGACCTGAGTTTCCGGACTCACACTCCTCGTGATGGCCTTCCCTGACGAATTCCCTGGAAGCTCTCTGTGGGGCGGCGGATGATAGTGCGCTGGGAAGGCATAACCTCTTCAGCCGGTTCCTCAGAGATGAGTGGCATGAGATGGTTAATTCCATCCCCGCCCCCCTCTCTTGCCCTCTTGGGATCTTTCTAGCCCCAGGGGTTATGGTGAGGTCCGTTGAGCCACTCGATTCAGTATTTATAAGTTTTCACACTTAAAAGAGCGGTGCCTCCTTTTCGGCGTGAGTACGCAGTGCCTCTTAACAGATTATGTAGACACCTAACACATTCGTGAGATTTTATAATCTTCAAGTGGAGCCAGTTTCCTCCCGATTACTGGATAACCCCAGTCAATCGGGAGGAAATTAAGCTCGGTGTCAAAAACGCTTGTTGCACCATGCTCCCTAACCCGGAGATACGTGCGCCTTTTCTGTTCTGCTAGTAAGTTCCCCTTTTTTCAGCCATGGAGTGTTCCCCCTGACCAGGCGGACCCGTGTCTTCCCTACCCGCTAACCAGTTTGTCATATGTAGCACTCCCCCTCCATAGGGCTAGTCCATATGTTCTTATTGCCATCAAGTCTCCCCTCTTGGGTAGCAGGTGGCCTCAACAGATTCCTCCCACTTCGGGGACTGGCATGCTTTCCCTAGTCTATATTAGCTAGGTAAAAGCACATTTATGACCCCCGATCTAAATTTTCTAATTAAAGGGCCTAGGTGACATTGGAAGGTTGAACTCTTGGAGATGCTTGTGCACTCACGCTACGCTTGGCAAACTTCACATCAGGAGAATGACAGGCTTAGCTGCTGTGGTGTTTTCCATAACCCACGTTCCCCGAATAGGGAATGGAGAACGGAGACGATGTTAGCTGAGTGATCGGCTCTTCAGCAGGTAAAAATTCTAATGCTCGCTTCTCAGCCATTAGCTGATATAATCTGTTAATGACTAATTGCTGACAGCTGTGAAGCTGAGCTCCGCCAATTCATTTGGCATTCACTGGCCCGTTTTCTTACACACCCTTACAGTGGCTGATCCCAAACCAGGGACTTGAGCTTGCCGTGAAGGAGGAAGGTCAGAGGAGCAGAGAGGGAGCTGTTGTTCTTAATGAATCTTCTATAGAAGGTAGTGTCGTGGTTTCCGGCTTTTCTCTTAATGAATCACACTTAGTCTGGA
>CAIGQV010000641.1:20840198-20858014 GCA_903798115.1 Danio jaintianensis | reverse complement strand
ATTATATAGATTAACTTCACACTCTAAAGAGTTAAAAATCCACTTCAGTAGCAAAGCAGAGGAAACGTTGGAGTTCTTTACAGTGTTGAGTTGTTTCCATTCTCTTATGGCCTTTACCTTCCCCTGGTCCATCTGAATGATATCGGCGGAGATAATATACCCGAGCAACTGCACGGAGATGCGGTGGAAATCACACTTCTCAAGCTTTAAAAAAAGCTGATGTTGTCCCTGTGGTTTTTTCCTGGATGTTTCAATGGAGTATTGTAGATGATGACGTAGATGGGGCAGCTGTAATTGTTCGAGACATGACTGGGAGATGAAGTTGCCAGAGGATCCAGAGTCTAGGAGCACTGAGACAGAGCATGAAAAGTCTGGCGTGACCAATAAGGCAGGTGTAAGTTGAGATACTTCATCATGAACTTGAATGGTACTCACCACAGGACAGAGAGGTTTTACTGGGCATTCGCTGATGAAATGACCTGGTTTTCCGCTGTACAGACACTCCCCACCTGACATCCGTTTGGCTCTTTCAGACTTGGAAAGGCGAGAGCTATCCCCTAGCATGGGTTCTGGTACTGGAGGGCAGGCAGCACTGGGAGCGGGCTGGTGAGCGGTTTCGAGGATGGAGTAGGCGGCTATGCGTTGTGCTACCCGAGTGGTGCGTTGCAGGATGTTTTCCAATCCAATGGTATCATCATATATCACCATAGCAGATCTGAGATTAGAATTGAGCCCTTGTCTGTATGCACCAATGAGTGCAGTCTCATTCCAGCCACTAGCTGCCGCCAAAGTTCGTAACTGAATGGTGTACTGTTGTAACTTGATAGTTAGCTGGTCAGATGTGGAAAGAGCTCTCGCAGTCATGCTGAAGACTTCAGACAAATGGTTAGTAAATTGTTCATAAGAATTCTTGGATTTCCATATAGCTTTAGCCCATAATAGTGCTTTATCTGACAAGAGAGATATGAGAAATGCTACCTTGGAGCGTTCGGTGGGGAATTGACTTGAATGCATTTCCACATACAGGTTAACTTGTAATAGGAAACGGCTACATTCAGCTGCGTCACTAGTATAATTCCTTGTTAATGCCATGGGACTGCCTGAGGCAGAGACAGTTGTTGGAGGTTGCATAGCAGGGAGAAGTGAAGTTTTGAGTGCGTCGATTAGTTCCGTGAGGGTATCCAGAGATGTGTCACACCCTCCGCACATTCCCTCAGTTCCAGTCACTACACACAGTCACCATCCACAACACACCACACCCGTGAACAATCACTAGAGTTCTAATCACCCACACCTTCACATGCAATCACCCACTTCCTATAAATACTCATCTCATTCAGTTACTCACCGGCTAAGAATCAACGTTGGATGGTCTCCGCTTCTTGGATCTTCTCCGTTGCTCCGATCTCTCCTTTGCTCCTTTGAGGCTTGCTTTACGTACCTGTGGATGCAAATGACCGATAAAGGGAAGTGACTTTTGTTACGTAGGTGATTGCAATGAACTTGAACTTACCTCTTGGACTAATGTGTGAGAAAGCCATCAACTTGTTGCACCGCTCACCTGTTTACCCACTGTTTGTGTATGCTCCACAATAAAAACTCACAAAGCAATCCCTGCCTTCTCTCCTTTGTGTGTGTGGCCATGACAGGATTACAGCCCCGCAAACACTCCCTGTTACCCCATGGAAGCTAACACTATTGTTTCCTTCCGCACCCCTGGGGGCCAATGCTAACCCCCCTTCGATCTCGAATACGCCTCTCTCTCGTCCGATGAGCTACTCCGGCAAACCCAGCACCTACATTAGTTTCCTCCTACAATGTTCCCTCTATATAGAGGCTAATGCTCAACAATTCCTGAATGAAGTTTCTAAAATAGCTTTCATGATTTCTCTCCTCACAGGAAGAGCACTCCAGTGGGCGGACGCACTCTGGAATACCAACAGTCCAGCAATGTCATCTCATCAAGCCTTTGTCAGCCACTTTAAAGAGTTGTTCGGTGTGGTGCTTACCCCCCTTTCAGTACATGACGAATGAATCACACTCAGTCAAGGTAACACCACCATCCACAATTACACTTTACGCTTCAGAGCACTCGCCACCAGCAGCGGTTGGAATCAAGTTGCACTCCTAGCAGCCTACCGCAAAGGACTAAAGCCTCAAATCTGCAAGCAAATGGTTATATACGATGACAGCGCAAATCTTAAGACTTTTATTAAAAAGGCCACAAATGTTTCCCAACATCATTCTGCCTGCTCCACCTCCTTGTCCGCTGCCAATATATCCCCTTACAGAAATCCTTCACCTCCTCCAATCGTTGACACACCGATGATCACGGATTACTACCGCCTCAAAGCTTCGGAACGTCAACGACGGATCCGGAACTGACTATGCTTTATTGTGGAGAAGCCTCCCACCTCATCTCCGCCTGTCCCATTCGTCCTCCTCATCCAACGGTGAGTACATTCTCTCTTACACCAACCGTTTCCAACATACCCCATAACAAAGCTTCAATAATTGTTAATTCTCGCACTCTCCCCATACATATCCTGGTGAACTCTGGAGCGGCAGAAAATTTAATCTCTTCCCATTTCATCACCAAGCATCACATACCAACTGTAAACAGTGAAACCCGGTATCAGATTACCACCATCCAGAACTCACTATTGGGTGATGGCAAAATATCCTGACGGACCACAGAGGTTACTCTTCTCACTACTCCGACCCATACAGAAAAACTTGTTCTGCTGGTCCTAACGTGGACGTTATCCTGGGTAGACCCTGGCTCATGCAACATCAATCCACCATCGACTGGAGCACAGGGGAAATCCTAGCATGGAGCGCCACGTGCAACAGCCACGTTCACCAACACTATAACCAATTCCACACCTACCCACAAGTCTCTCTCCATCCACACCACCACCATGGAAAGCCCGGCCACTGACTCCTTAATCATCATCCCGACTACCTATCACTCCTTCCTTGATGTGTTCAGTAAAGAACGAGCCACTCAGCTACGCCCTCACCGGCCCTGCGACTGTAGTATTGACCTGCTGCCAGATGCCAAATTACCACACGGAAGGATCTACCCACTTTCCCGTCCTGAGCATGAGGCCATGGAAGAATACATCCAGGAAGCTCTATGCCAGGGGTTCATCAGACCCTCCACGTCACCTGCCGCATCTAGTTTCTTTTTCGTTTCCAAGAAGGATGGAGGACTGCGGCCATGCATAGATAACCGAGTGCTAAATGACGCCACGGTGAAGTTCGCCTATCCATTACCACTTGTACCAGCCGCCATTTCGTCATCGTCTACATCGACGATATCCTAATTTACTCCCGTAACATGACAGACCACCAGACTCATGTGCGCCTAGTCCTCCAGCGCTTGAAAAAAAACAGACTCTATCTCAAAGCAGAGAAATGTGAATTTCATCGAACCACCATATCCTTTCTCAGGTACGTGATCTCAGCTGAAGGGGTCCCAATGGAGACTGGTAAAGTGGATGTCGTGGACAAGTGGGAAGAACCCCAGACTGTCAAGGAACTACAAAGGTTCCTTGGTTTCACTAACTTTTACCACTGATTTATTAAGAATTACAGCTCCTCTCTGCCCCTTTAACCTCCCTCCTTAAAGGCTGATGATGAACCCTCTTCTGGAACTCTGATGCTCGTCAAGCCTTTCACATGCTAAAAAAGAAGTTCGCCTCGACACCCATCCTGAAACACCCCGATCTCACATGACCCCTTGTAGTGGAAGTCGATGCGGCAGATGTGGGAGTTGGTGCCATTCTCTCCCAATGGTCTGGTGAACCCCAAGCTCTCCATCCGTGTGCGTAATATTCAAGAAATTAAAGTCCAGCGGAGCAGAATTATGGGATCGTGACCGCGGCAGATGTGGGAGTTGGTGCCATCCTCTCCCAATGGTCTGGTAAACCCCGAGCTCTCCATCCATGTGCGTACTATTCAAGAAATTAAAGTCCAGAAGAGCAGAATTATGGGATTGTGACCGCAAACTGCTGGCCATCAAACTTGCTCTCAAGGAGTGGCGGCACTGGCTCGAAGGAGCCCAATTTCCCTTCACCGTCATTACTGATCACAAAAACCTCCAGTACCTTCACAATGCCCAACGTCTTAATGCCCGTCAAGCCCGCTGGTCATTATTCTTCACTCGTTTCAATTTCCACATAACCTACCTACCAACCAATCATAAAAACTGCAAAGCTGACGCCCTTTCCCGGATGTACTCACCGGATCCAATTAGTGACACTCCCGAACCCATTCTACCTCCTTCGATCTTTCTGGCACCTATACTATGGCAAGTGGATGAAGAGATCCGTGCCACCACACTCGAAGGTTATAAAACTAACCTCCACGTTATAAAATTTCCTCCACCTTCCACGTAGCCCTTCTCAAACCTCACTCTAACCCAGTTTCTCCTCCCCCCACAGAACCGGAACCACCTCCCCCTACAGAACAACTTGAGATCCTCGGAGATCGCATCTATCGGGTCCAAGAAATCCTTGACTCCCGGCGCTGGAATGGCCAACTCCAATACCTCATAGACTGGGAAGGATTCGGCCCCGAGGAGAGGTCATGGACTCCCCGCAATGACATCTTAGATCCTATTCTCCTAGAGGAATTCCATCAACAACACCCAGATCGCCCAGCTCCCCGAGGCCAAGGTCGCCCCCGTTGCCGATCTAGGGTGCCAGGAGTCACCCATGGAAGGGGGGTAGTGTCACACCCTCCGCACATTCCCTCAGTTCCAGTCACTACACACAGTCACCATCCACCACACACCACACCCGTGAACAATCACTAAAGTTCTAATCACCCACACCTGCACCTGCAATCACCCACTCCCTATAAATACTCACCTCATTCAGTTACTCACCGGCTGGAAGCAACGTTGGATGGTCTTCGCTTCTTGGATCTTCTCCCTGTTGCTCCGATCTCTCCTGTGCTCCTTTGAGGCTTGCTTTACGTACCTGTGGATGCAAACGACCGATTAAGGGAAGTGACTTTTGTTATGCTGGTGATTGCAATGAACTAGAAATTACCTCTTAGACTAATGTGTGAGAAAGCTTTCAACCCATTGCACCACTCACAGGTTTACCCACTGTTTGTGCATGCTCCACAATAAATACTCACAAAGTAATCCCTGCCTTCTCTCCTTTGTGTGTGTGGCCGTGACAAGGTGAGGGTGTCGTGTGTCCGGGATCCATCCCTATATCTGTCTTCGGTCGGTCCTTCTGTCACGACACACTGAGAACTGGATACAGGAGGTAAGTATATAAACAATGCTTTATTAACAAAGTCAATAATGAAGCTTAACTGAGTTTTTGGAGAGTTTGTAGAGAACAAGGAAGTCAGTTGCAGGCACACAACACACCTAAACATAGATCCAGGAAGACGAGGAACACAGAGAACACAGGGACGCTAGAACAGGAGAAACGCTGGAGAAAATCGAGGAGACACTGGAGCAGGAGAAACGCTGGAGAGGGATTGGGCGAATCTCAGGGTGTGATTTTCAGGACCAACACTGACTATCTGAAGGTGAGTGCTCTTGTTCTGTGTGTGTGTGTGTGTCTGTGAACAAGTGCAGGTGATTAGTAATCCGGTGACTATGAGAGGGTGCAAGTCGGTTCAGTAGAGATGGATGATTCCAACGACTGCCTGACAGTTACGTACGTAACCAGGATGTTCACTGGTCTCATGTCAAGCACATCAAATTCTGCAATTTTGTCCTTGATTTCTCTTTTCCTCTTTTGATCAGCGCATTATTGTTAAAAAAGTGATGAGACTGAAATGTAGTCAAAAAGATAGGAAGTAACCAACATAAATGTTTGTTATTACAATGGAATACTCGATTCTGATTGGTCAGTCGTGACATTTTTATGTTATATTATCCCCAAATAACAACTGCTAAATAACACAGGCTCATGCGGGAATTCGAATCACCTTGACTGTCAGTGAATTTGTTCAAATCCATATACTTGCATCGACAATCTGCTTGTCTGTCATGCAGCAGTTTTTGACTGTTTTTGACTGTTTATTGCCATCTTGTGAATGAATAATGTGTAGGTTTGTATATGCTTTATTTAGCCAGTTTCATTTATGTCAGCTTTGTGTTTTTGACTGTTTGGCGCCAACTTCATAATTTTCATCATTCATTCATTTTCATTTCGGCTTAGTCCCTTTATTGATCTGGGGTTGCCACAGCGGAATGAACCGCAAACTTATCCGCCATATGTTTTACGCAGCGGATGCCCTTCCAGCTGCAACCCATCACTGGGAAACATCCATACACACTCATACGCTACGGACAATTTAGCTTACCCAATTCACCTAGACCACATGTTTTTGGACTTGTGGGGGAAACCGGAGCACCCGGAGGAAACCCATGCGAACATGGGGAGAACATGCAAACTCCACACAGAAACGCCAACTGACCCAGCCGAGGCTCGAACCAGCGACCTTCTTGCTGTGAGGCGAACGTGCTACTCACTGCGCCACCGTGACGCCCCTTCAGAATTTTATTAATTCAAAATTTATGAATACATTTTCTTATCACAGATATTGTGAAAGATTTAAATCCCTGCTGCCTATATGCTCCTCTGCCGGTCACAGATCATGGAAAGTGAAACAAATCTCTCCTTTATACATGCACATTAAAATACTTTAAAAGCTTTAAAATACATTAAAAGCTTTCTTATTTTATTTTTTATTATTACAGCATTGTGACAACAGGCTTTATGTTAACTTAATTGGACAAAAACTAGTTTCAGTCATTGTTAGACACTGAGATCCCCGCATACAGCCAAAATGGCATGATCCTCTTTTTATAATGCCTCTACGAATATTCAGCTGAGACATTGGCAGTTGAATCAGGTTCCTACTATTGAAGCATCAAATCTTTGACTATTTGGGGTCACCCGTAATTTGCAACAAACTGTAAGTGCTGGGACACAAGTTGCCGATAGTCGGCCTTTGGGGTTTGTTGGGGTTCGACTAGTTGAGTTGGTGTGTTCCACACAGTGTTTATAAAGGTATCTAAGTTAGTGCATTTTATTCGTAGTGTTTGTAAGATGTTTTTCAAAAGGTATCATTGTAAAATGGTCAGCTGATTTCCATTTGTTTACATGAGCGTGTATGAAAACATGACAGTACACAACTTGCAATGACATAGATTGCCACGCTCTATGCAGTCGCTAGGGTGTTCTGGGTGGTTGATATGCAATTCTGCATTAAAAATGTGTTTTTACCAGCTGCAACATTTGATGTAAAAGCTGCTGGAAGCTTACAGAAAAGATATACATTATAATGTAGTGTCATATATGAAAAATAAATAAATAAATAATAATGATAATACTTTTCTTATGACAAACATTTTCAGTGAATGTCAAAAGCATTTGAACTGTGGGGAATGCATGTAAAGAAGGGTGTGTAAGTGAGTGCAGGAGAATTCTGTACCTTTCATTATGGCTTTGCCTCCATCACTCTTTGACAGAGAGAGAGAGATGCAAAGAGAGAGCAAAGAGAGAGCAAAGAGGGGAGATGGGAGGGGAACCATTTTGAATGACCTTGACTTGCATTTCGACAGTGTAAGATGTGCGAGCACACATACCAGCTGTCTTTTTGGGGTCTATAGAGGTTTTCTTGTTTTAAAGCTGACACAACTTATTTCTTATTTTTTCTTATATTTTTTCATATATATAATGACATATATATAGTGAAACATACATACCAACATGCATGACCTATTTCACAAACAATCCATATTGTAGCAACGTAAATTATAACCCAGATTATATTAATTAAAGCATCACAAAAGAATGGTTTCATGTTTGTATGGAGAATCATTGACTTTATAAATATTTAAACAATGTTTAATATAAAATTTCAATATTGGATTTTAAAGACATTTTGATTGATTTTTGAAACTGTGTTGAGTTGCCACTTGATGTTCGATGTGAATCCTGAAGCAAAACCAGTTGAGAACCACTGATCTAATGTGTGTGTGTGTGTGTGTGTGTGTGTGTGTGTGTGTGTGTGTGTGTGTGTGTGTGTGTGTGTGTGTGTGTGTGTGTGTGTGTGTGTGTGTGTGTGTGTGAGGTTGTCATCTCAGAGTCGCATGGGCCCTAAGCAGTGAGTGTGCGTTGTGGTGAGGCAGTGCTCACTAATTAGATGATCGCTATCCTTAGTGCCATAATCATGTGCATCTGGGTCCAGCAATTACTTAATATGATATATTAACATATTCCTAGCAGGCGCGTCAGAGGAGGCCGCTCGTAGGAGACAAATTATCCAAATTAATTTCTAATTTAAAATCCTCTGCCTTTTATTATAAGCTGTGGGCGCCCTTCCACATAAAAAATGAAAGAAGAGAGAGAGTGAAGGATATTCGGGGAGGTTTTAATGATCTGGGCTGGTCTCTGCCCACAAACCAAATGAATAAACAGGAGGAAGAACAAGAAAAAGATAAAGACACGGAACTGCACATGGATAGATAGATAGATGGATGGATGAGCCGTTTGGAGCTGTTCACTCGAGTGTGAAAAAAACGAATGGCGGGGATTGAAGTGTATGTTCAGATACTGACGAGCAGATATTCACCAATTAGTGCTGAAAAAAGTGTACGGATTTGTGTGTTCCGTTTAATTTTCGCCAAAGGTAAAAAAAACAAACTAAACAATTATGCTATAGGTCAATCTGGAAGTTTCAGTTCAAAAAGGATTTTCTCAAGAGCTTTAAGGGAATCATACAGATGACTATAGTGGAGTTCTGTTGCTTGACACTTATATAGTGCAGCATAAGTATACAAAATGCCAGTATTATCTATAGATATGTATAAATAGATGCCATATTCAGTTGCTCCATTGTGTTGTCACTTGGTAAAACATCAATGAGATTTCTAAAATGCCAAATACAGCACAGCTTCTGGTTGTAAAAGAAAAAAAAAACATAGGTGAGCATGTGTTTGTTTTTGCATTCATTATATATTTTAAAACTATGGTAACTTATTAATGTTGTGTTATCTCAAGCACCTTTGTCTTGTTTTTGTAGTGTTTATTTGTGCTGATGTGATGTCATATGCAGATATTTACACATGCATATAACGTATAGTGTTTAGCCTCCAACACACAGGGTGCGTCTCAATTAGCTCCCTAGCTCCAGAGGTCATGGATCAGGTCATGTACTTAAATTCCTGGATCAAAATAAACGCAAGCGCGGGTTGCCAGATTGACGACCAAAAGGAGCGATGGAGTCTGAAGGCTGATTTAAATCGTGTTCTATATAAAAGCAACGGCACGTGATAGAAGGAATAATCTCCATATTAAAAGGACTTTTTGTTCTAACCAACACCTCGAATTGATATATTAGAAACGGCTTCTATTTCTTGCAGCTAAACAACAGAAAATTGACAATGATCACCTCAGGCAGACCCTATGTGCTTTATTCAGTGTTAAATGCTAATAATGTGAGTTTTTAATTTTAAGTTTACCTCAGATCTTGAAAATAAACTGTGACTCAAAACCAACAAATAGTGATTCAGCATGTACATTTAATAATGATAAGGAGGTTAAATATGTATTAATTAGATTATAAACCTTACCATTTCATGAGTGAGTGCATATTATGTGCTTCTGAATGGCTGTATTTAAATTTCTGCCGTGTTTGTCTGGTGCAAACAGCCAAATTGCTTATCACTGCAAATGTTTTGGTTCACATGATTTATGTTTCACACTTTTGAACTTCCGTTAAGGGAGAATAGTGAGCATTGATGCTCCCTGATTTTCACAATGCATTATGGGACTTTTCTGGGAGTCAATACGAACTGCAATTGCAATTGAGACAGCTCCTTAAATGGCTTATTCTTGGCAACTTTTTGAAGATGTTCTAATTATATGACCAGCACCTGTATGTTGGCCAGAGGAGAAATGGTCGTGCCCAACTGAGCCTGGTTTCTCTCAAGGTTTTTTACCTTCACCTTTGTCAAGTGGTAAAGTTTTGTTCCTTGCCACTGTCGCCACTGGCTTGCTTGGTTTTGGGACTTGTGGAGCTGTGCATCGATGGATTTGCTCTTCAGTGTTTGGACTTTCAGCAGTGAAAATTAAACCACACTAAAAACGAACTAAACTGAAATTCAACTCTCGTTTAAATCTAAACAAAACGACTGATTAACTCATTAGTAAAAACACCGAGGCAGTCGTGGCCTGGTGGTTAGAGTGTTGGACTCGTGATCCGAAGGTTGCTGGTTCGATACTCGGTACCAGCGGGAATTGGGGGTGGGGGGAGTGAATGACCAGCACTCTCCACCACCCTCAATACCACGACTGAGGTGAGTCCCTTGAGCAAGGCACCGTTCCCCCCAACTGCTCCCCGGGCGCCGCAGCATGGCTGCCCACTGCTCCGGGTGTGTGTTCACGGTATGTGTGTGTTCACTAACTGTGTGTGTGCACTTGGATGGGTTAAATGCAGAGCACAAATTCCAAGTATGGGACACCATACTTGGCCACACTACACTTCACTATTTTCACTATTCACTATAGTAAAACTATACTTTATTTAAACGCAAAAACCATGGTTCATTTTGTATAGTTATTATGGTTTTACTTCAAATGTTGTAGTAAAACTGTGATTAATTTTGTATCTACTGTATGGTTTTAGGGCGTCACGGTGGCGCAGTGGGTAGCACGTTCGCCTCACAGCAAGAAGGTCGCTGGTTCGAGCCTCGGCTGGGTCAGTTGGCGTTTCTGTGTGGAGTTTGCATGTTCTCCCCGTGTTCGCGTGGGTTTCCTCCGGGTGCTCCGGTTTCCCCCACAAGTCCAAAAACATGTGGTATAGGTGAATTGGGTAAGCTAAATTGTCCGTAGCGTATGTGTGTGAATGAGTGTGTATGGATGTTTCCCAGTGATGGGTTGCAGCTGGAAGGGCATCCGCTGCGTAAAACATATGCTGGATAAGTTGGCGGTTCATTCCGCTGTGGCGACCCCAGATTAATAAAGGGACTAAGCCGAAATGAAAATGAATGAATGAATGAATGTATGGTTTTACTTTAAATACCATAGTAAAACTTTGCTTCAATTTGTAGTTACTATATGGTTTTACTTCAAATGCCGTAGTAAAACCATGATTCATTTTGTAGTTACTGGTTTTATTTTAAATGCTGTAAACACCATGGTTGATTTTCGTAAGGGAAACATTTAATGAACAGGATTAATCATCATCTGATGAAACTTACTGACTTATCGATATGAGTCTGAATTTTTTACTTTTAATTTTTATATTTTGTTTGGAAATCACTATGTGTAGTACATTACACTGTTGGTGAAAATAGTGGGACATTTGACTGTAGTGTATTATTGCAGTTTAGCACTTTTCCTATTGCTATACAGTACAAATGTGTTTAAAATTAGCAGAATTAAATCCAACACAGAAAATATCAAGCAAAAAGAAAGATATGAGACTCAACCCTGGTGATCCTAGGAATGTCTGTAGAATTTGTGTACAGAATGTGTATTGTGTCTGTGGATATAAAGTGAGCATGCAGAGCTGTAGTTAACAATAAATGCTGTTGTGTAGATGAGACTTGCTTGTTAGCATGACTGACTAGAGGTACAGAGTCATAATGAGATATAAACTGTAATGAGAAGCATAACTGCCACTGCAATGAAACATACATTATGTGTTTAATGAGAATGTGGTCAGCATGCCTAAAACAAGTTACAACATTCTGCAGGTAGTATGGATGAATAACAGTTCTTCACAATTTGCTGACCTTTCACAGTATTCATTTTATTACTTTTATAATGTTCTTTCTTAACCAGCAAACATAATATTCAGCTTGACAGCAATTCTCTTAATTTTCACAGCTTCTTTGCCTCAGTCAAATTAGGAAAAAAATAGTAATTGGGCAAAGATTAATCCCGATTAATTGCATACAAAATAAAAGTTTGTTTTGACTACACTACCTGACAAAAGTCTTGTCGTCAATCCCAGTTGTAAGAGCAACAAATAATGACTTGAATTCTAGTTGATCAAGTGACAGAAGGTAGATTTTTCTGATGAATCATCTGTTGAACTGCATCCTAATCATTACAAATACTGCAAAAGACCTATTGGAACCCGCATGGACCCACAATTCTCACAGAAATCAGTCAAGTTTGGTGAAGGAAAAATCATAATTTGGGGTTACATTCAGTATGGGGGTGAGCGAGAGATCTGCAGAGTGGATGGCAACATCAACAGCCTGAGGTATCAAGACATTTGTGCTGCCCATTACATTACTCCAGGATTGGCCAGCCCAGTCACCAGATGTAAACATTATTGAGCATGTCTGGGGTAAGATGAAGGAGGAGGCGTTGAAGATGAATCCAAAGAGTCTTGATGAACTCTGGAGTCCTGAAAGAATGCTTTATTTGCCATTCCAGATGACTTTATTAATAAGTTTTTTGAGTCATTGCAGAGACTTATGGACACAGTCGTCCAAGCTCATAGTCATACACAATATTAATTATTTTTCCACTGCACCATGACTTTATATTCTATACTGTTCATTATTTATGTTCAGTGACAAGACTTTTGTCAGACCTTACTGTTCTAATTAAATCATTAAAAATGGCATGATCATATTTTATTTTGGTAAAATAAGAGTAATCTAGAGGCCTTTGCCTTTCATATAAGCCACTTCTCAACTAGAAGTCAAGTTATTATTTGTTGTTCTTAAAACTTATCTACCTCTGGCTCAGATGTACAGGGGTTGGACAAATTTAGATCACAATAATTCATTAGTATGGTTTAGGGCTTCCTTTTGCGGCCAATACAGCATCAATTCATCTTGTGAATGACAGATACAAGTCCTGCACAATGGCCAGATGGATTTTTAACCATTCTTGCAGAATAATGGCCAGGTCACTACGTGATGCTGGTGGAGGAAAACGTTTCCTGACTTATCATCCTGATACATGGCACCACCTTCATGATACAACGTTTGAACCATTGGGCGCAGTGGAGTTTCTAGTTAAAATGAATGCTATGGGGCAGTATGATGCCAACAGCTTCTGTTTCTTTTCACACTAATGATATCTAGAGGGACATATTATCAAGGAATCAACAATTATTTTTGTGCGGTTCTATACACAACACCAAACAAATAGCACAGAAGACCATAATTTGGATACATCATACATAATATACACAAAGTTGAAGTGTAATTAAAACATTTACAGACATGTGCAGAAATGTCAAAAACACCATAAAATGTACATCTTTTTTCTGAGGTTACATCAACTTTTTAGTGTAATGTCACCTAAATATTACTATTCCACAAAAGGTAATCTAAACACATTAAAAATCACAATTGTAATGGTTAAATCCATTCATTAACATTAAACATCAAATATATTTACGTATAAAAAATGTCAAAAACAACCTCAAATCTAAACAATGAATTACTTAACCCAGTTGACTTACTGTCTCAAGAATTCCCATCTTTATTGTAGTTGTGTGGCTTTCCAATGGCCCTGTATGTACAAAATAGCAATGTCAATACTAAGTCTACATATATCAAATACATATATAAATATCACCATGCAATTAATATAATTGTCAAAGATACTACTGCTGTTGGGTCACAAAATGTAATTGTAGGTGTTTTCAATGAAGAATGTGGTTGTTAACATAATTATTAGCATAGTAAATATAGTAATTAACTTTCCGTACTGTGAGAATGCCATGTGGTAAATTGCATTAATGTGGCAAATTCACATTTAAAATCTAAGTCATTTCTTCAAAATATCAGATTTTGTGTTTAACAAAATAAAGAATCCTCTACAAGTTTGAACAACTAGATGGTGAGTAAATAAAGTCAGAAGACAAAAAAAGGGTTTTGAAAATTCTGTAGTAATTTATTCTCCCTTCACTGTTTGTCTTTCTTTCTCCTGTTGAACACAAAAGAAGATATCCTGAAGAAAGCTGGAAAGTTTTCTTCAAAATATCTTTTGTGGGTTTCCTCCGGGTGCTCTGGTTTTCCCCACAGTCCAAAGGCATGCCCTATAGGTGAATTGAATAAGCTAAATTGGCCATAGTGTATGAGTGTGAATGTGAGTGTGCATCGGTGTTTCCCAGTACTAGGTTGTGGCTAGAAGGGCATCCACTGTGTAAAACATATGCTGGATAAGTTCCGCTGTAGCAACCCCTGATAAATAAAGGGGTTAAGCCGAAGGAAAATGAATAAATGAATGAATACTGACCTTAAAATGTTTTTTTTCTTGTTTTTATATTAAAACTGCTTGTATTCTAGCCGAAATAATAATAAAAAAAAGACTTTCACCAGAGAAATATAAAATATTACAAGAAATACTGTGGAAAAATTCCTTGCTCTGTTAAACATCATTTGGGAAATATTTGAACAGGAGGGCTGATCATTTTGACTTCAGCTGTATACGCTTAATATCCATAAATTTACTTCCCTAGAAATTCCTACATGACTCTTGTTGTTGATCAGTATAGTTCGTTTTAGGCTTGTTTGTTTCCCATCTGTTATGTACATTACAGTTTTATGTTACGTCTAATGTTGATAAATAATCCATTACTTTTTGTCTGATACCATGATGGTATTTAGTAGCTGTGTGAATTACACTGTGCACCTTGTATATATTAGTAGGTTTCTTTGCTTGTGGGAAAAGTTGTTTGTGATGAGCATTGGTTCATTATATGATTTTCTCATCACCACCTGCTTACTGTTGTGCTGTTGTCTGTGTAACAAAGGTATGATGTGTAGTGTGAGTGCTTCAAAACACTGGTATATGAATACAGGCCTGTAGCCAGCTGGGTAAAAGGGGTGGTTCTTTTTTCTCAAAAAGTGGACCTTTTTGCAGTTATCTGCCCATTTTAGTGACATTTTAAGCACTATTTTTAGCTGAATTAGCTTGTCAGATGGTCATCATAACCACAATTTTTGATATAAATATATTATAAAAATATTTCCTAAAGATTTATAATAAAGACATTTGAAGAAATACTTACTTTCAAAATACATATTTATTACATCATATATCATATAGAAAAAAAACAGGAATCTGTTTTAAATTAAAAAACTGCAGTCTATTGTCATTTATTAGGCAAATAACAAAGTGGCCAGCACATTCGACTTTCCTCAGTTTGACCATTTAAAAAAAATAATAATAATAAAAATAATAACAATAATAATAATAATAATAATAATAATAATAATGTAGAGCTTTACAGCTTTTCTAGCCTCTCTTGTAAAACATTTACATTTGAAAATTCATGGATAACAACAATAGTCAAATTCAAATCAATTTCAATATGGTCCACTTTTGGTCCTTCACACCTTTTTATTGCTCATTTTTTGTTTTTTAAGGTCCAAGATTTAGAATAAAAGTTATTTGTAAAATGTTTTCTCTGTTTAAAAACAATGCAGCAGAGAAAGATGACTTCACTTAGGCTACGTCAGATTGTAAAATGAAAATATTGGTTAGCATTGATCAAAACTGAATAGCTGAAGTCACACCGAAGCGACAGCCAACAGATGATTCCGCTTGGTCTTAAAGTCTTTTTCGATGGGTTATTTTCACTATTTATTATGACATAGCAGTCGAAATAGATGAAATGAGCTCATGTATGGGACAAATTCTGGACCTTTGTCAGTGAGGGGTGGTTCTTCCGAACCACATGAACCCCCGTGGATATGGGCCTGGAATATATGAACTGGTGTATATATATATGAATGAAATACGGTAGTTTACCATAAAATTTAGAAAATACTTTCACTGTTTCTACCTGATTTTTAACAGTAAAGTAAATTTTACATTTTTTACATTTTACAGTGTATGGTTCGACAAGAGATTTACTGAACACTAAATGAATCATTAATTGATTATTTATTCTGAACGTGGATTCTTCTCATTTTTAATAAATAATGTATATGCTCTTATGTAAAGTTATTCATTAATTAGTGTGTTCATGCTTAACTACTGCATAACTGTTGACAAGTTAATCAATAATTATTAATGCATTTATTCTTAATTGCACAATTTTTATAGTGTATCATTATACAGAGAGGAGCTAAGAACCACCTATTATTATTGCTATTGTTTTTTTTTTACAATTATTATTTATTTCAGTAAACTCACATTAAAAAAGAAATAAAGAAAGAAATGTTAAAAATAGTTACCGCTCATACTCTGTAACATACTGAACATTTGGCAAATGCTCTAGGCTGTCTGGGTATACAATGGATAATTCACATATTGCGGTTACTATACATAGCCACTGTCTGTGAGCTTTAGATATATAAAAGCTTTATGAAGTAGGCTAATAGAGCACTTTTTTTTTAACAGCATACTGAAGAAAAGAGAGGATCCCAAATATATATGGATCCAGTGATAAAAAAAAATAAACTGCATTTGAGATTTGAGCTAGCCAGTGGCTCTCACCCCATGACACACCAGTGATATGGTATTCATCAGACTCTGAGCTCATATCTCACCAAAGGAAGAGAGAGAGACACGCACAGAAAGGGAGAGAGAGACAGTGGCCCTTAGGGCAGAAAGCTCAGAGAGATAGACGGCGTGCGTGTGACTGTCAGGCACAGTCACACAGGTATATTGTGATATGATTTAATGTGATAATAACCTCCACTTTGCCAGACAGATGATGTTTCCCCACGCTGGCCGAGACTTAATGAATGATACATTAGTAAACACTGCCGAAAACGTTATTAGAGCGGAAGTCAGCCCGGCTCCGTACAGGAGGGGCGAGCCGCTGAAAAGATGAGTACGTAAATGTATCTTCCGTGGCCCTCATCTGTTTTGTCGGCCTCCTCCACTGAGCAGTGTTGAATAAAAGATGAAAGCAGAAGAGAGAGAGACGGAGAAAGAGAGAAATTTGCACATCGTATTTAAAGTGGCTTTACACGGCTCAGGAGGAAACTGCAGGAATCGGAGAGTCACACACAAACACTAGACAAACACAGACTGCTGCTTCTTATTAACTTCAAGTCAGCATGAAATGAAAAAAAATGACAATTTATTTTTTAATGCACGTTGCACTTCTTTCAGTTGTGCACTCAGTAGTGCATTTTTTCAAACAATATATATTATTTAGTAGTAGCAATATAATAATAATAATAATAATAATAATAATAATAATAATAATAATCACAATAATAATAATACTGTAACAAATATAAATTTTTTGAAAAGACAACTGTTTGTGGTTAGTTAATCTTAGCTTAAGTTCCTAAAATAATGTCAAAGGATACAACATTTGATCGGTTCATGCATATTTGTATACCAAGGGTATACTTGTACCAAGGGAACATTACTGAAGAGTGTAACTACAAATGTTCACATTTCACAATCCAATTAAATCCTGGTGTATAAAACCTTGAAATACAGAAATAACGTAGTTTATGGTTGTTGCTGAAGTTTGAAGTTCTAATTATGCTGAATTTAAGTTCTGTGGTCATTACTAATGTTATCATCTACATCAAAAAATATATATTTTTAATAATAATAATAATAGGCAACGCGGTGGCGCAGTGGGTAGCACAATCGCCTCACAGCAAGAAGGTCGCTGGTTCGAGCCTCGGCTGGGTCAGTTGGCATTTCTGTGTGGAGTTTGCATGTTCTCCCCGTGTTCGCGTGGGTTTCCTCCGGGTGCTCCGGTTTCCCCCACAAGCCCAAAGACATGCGGTATAGGTTAATTGCGTAAGCTAAAATTGTCCGTAGTTTATGTGTCTGAATGAGTGTGTATGAATGTTTCCCAGTGATGGGTTGCAGCTGGAA
>CAIGQV010000641.1:20791977-20830986 GCA_903798115.1 Danio jaintianensis | reverse complement strand
GTGTGTGTGTGTGTGTGTGTGTGTGTGTGTGTGTGTGTGTGTGTGTGCGTGTGTGCGCGTGCGCGCGTGCGTGCGTGCGTGTGTGCGTGCATGTGTGCGTGTGTGTGAGTGTGAGAGAAATCTTTGCACACTTACCTTGATATGTCTGACAAAATCTAAATAAGCACCTCAGCTTTCAGAACATAGTAAACACAGTATGTGTATTTATGCATGCACCTTAAAATTGGGTGTCACACCATAGAACTCCATATAAAAGCCAGAAACATTTTTGAACAGGCCTATCTAAAGGGTTAAGGCTGCCAACTGATGATCAACAGTAAAAATTACAAAGTGTACCTCTTCCCAGCACGTAAAACCACCAACAATCAAGAAAGCATGATTATATGGTGTCATGGCTTTGCAATCAAAATATGTTGTTTATAAAGAAAGTCAAACAGTCACCAACATAACAAAAGTGTATTTAAACAATACACAAAGGTTCATTCAAATTTTGTTAAAATAACATATTTCTGCTTTCCATAACAAACAAAAATACAGACTAAGCCTAGATAAATTTTCAAAATGATTAAAATTACAGCTAATATGAAAGCCACAATAAGCACAGAGAGCTGCTGTATATCCATTCTGGTGAATACGTGATATAAGAGTGGAATATCAATTAGCAATACCACAAACAGGCACTCTGACGAAGGGAAGGAAATATTTTCAGTTAATGATGCCTGTTTTTGCGTTCAGATTAAAACAGGAAAACTTAAATGGGAGAGTGCAGCAAAAACAAACAAACCAAAAAAAGTTGTTTAGTTATTTATTTTTTAATTCATTTATTTATTTGTCCAAAGTTTAAAACTATGAACTGTTGTTATGCCTAACAAAGAGCTAGGCAAAAATTCTTTAATCCCCTTCAGAAAAAAAAGAATTCTTGATATTTGCAAGTTTCTATTTTGCATATACATCAAGTTACTAACTTTACCCACAAACTATTCTAATGAGAACTATGACAAAAAAAAAGTGTAGTTTGGCAACTGTCACCCAGACAACAATCGGAGAGATTTTACTTGACTGTTTTTTTTTTTCCCCATCTCTCTCTCTTTCTCCTGAACACAACTCTTCCCCACTGTCTCTCTTCCTCACACCATGAGTCCCTGCTGAAGCTTTTATGGCCTGTGCAGCCTCACAGAGCCGCTGGATGAATTGTTTGATAGCCCAGGGCATGACGAAGAGAGAGAGGCCGTAAATAGGATTGAAGTTTAAATGGAATAATATGACCGGGGAAAACAGAGGGATAGAGAGAGAGAAGGCTGAGGATGAAGAGGTAAGAATGAGGTGAGAAGTTCGTGCTGAAAGCTGCTCTTTCATTTACAATGAGTTTAGTTCAGGATAATCATCCTGGGAAAAAAAAAATAACCATCATAAAATCCAGTTTACGCTGGATGCATACGCTGGAAATGAGATCGTTCAGTCTGATTTCTATACAGTTAAAATGAAAACTTTAACACTAAGTTAGCCTGCAGGCAAAGTCTCATGTCCAAAATCCTGAAGGAATTCTAATGGACTGTCAGGATCCCCAATTCGAATGGAGAACAAAAATGGTCCTATTCAATTTATTTTATTTCTGAACTGCATTTTAACCAGTAGGATCTGGTTTGATTATATATCGTCAAGGGTGAGTGGATGTGTATGTGGTCTCACATTAAGAACAGTTCTGTCTCATTGATTTCTCCTGCATGGAATGACACCTGAACGCTGAAGATTAATTGACTGGACTGAGCACACGTCAAACCAGTAGAGCTGACTGTCCTTGTCTTGGCAATGATGTGAACTAAAAGTCACTCAAACCAGAGAACAGCTTAAAATCTGCATCATTTAAATGACAATAAACAGCTAGGGATGTGTGAAAAGTGGGACCACACTTGAATTATTTTAGCACTTTTTTTTAAACATATTTGAAATGCATGTATACAGTAGTGGTCCAACTTTATGTTAAGTGGCTTTAACTATATTGTACTTACAATATAAACACAATTAGTAAATTGTACTTATATATATTTTTTGTATTGCACAACACTATTAAGGTGGAATACAGGTAAGTTTAGGAACAGGTTCGGAGGTATGGCTTAAGGTGTAAGGGACAAATGTAATTACATGCAGATATTTGTTTTAATGAAAGTATCATTCATTTAAATGGAAGCACGTAGTTAAGGTCACTTAATATAAAGTGGGACAATTATTTTATTTTATTTTATTTTTACATTCAATTTTTTTCTTTGCAGTTTCCTTTAAATTACTTTAAAATGTCCACCACCTAAAAATAATTATATGCTAAATAAATGCTAATAATAATATGCTAAAATATTAGCATAAGTGTTCTTTATATTAAAAGCACTTTATATTTTAAGTGGCTTGTGACATCGAGTTGAAATCTAAAACTGTCAAACTTTACTTTCAATTAACCAATACTTTCATTTATACTTTTCATATACCATAATTGTCTCTCCAAATAATCTTGAGGTAGAACAATACCATTTGCTAAGATCTAAGTTATGGTCACATTGGGCTACCATTTTGCTAGCAATATAATTTTTTCCTAACAAGTTTTATTAAAATAGATTTTGATAGATTAGTAGTTTTGATTAGTTTTGATAAATAAAATTTTGAAAAAACAAAATGTATTCCTCATGCAGATTTCTCAAGTGCATTTACAGGAATTGGACATAGATAACCTTTTTTTAACAAATGCAAACAAACTATATATATATATATATATATATAATAAAGCAGGAAAATAAATTAACAAATAACCATATCAATCTTGAAATTGAAAAAAAAAAGTGTTAAAAAGCAGGAAAACAAGATAAATATACACTGAACACACAGACCATGTCCCATATTCCAGTTGCACCCATATGAACCTCATTACCCAGGGCACGTCCTTTGCGTTTTGGCCATTTAAGCTCATTCTTCTGAATAACCTTGTAGTTATATGCTGGACCACAGCACATTTTTAACACCACTGATGTGCAGCCCCGTCTTCTCTGCTATTAATAAAGCATTCCGTGGATCTGGTAAGCATCATTAGGGAAGTCCCCAAACATCTCCAACCTCAGATAAACTTCACAGTAAATTAGCCACAATTAGCAAACACGACATCAGCGCTACGGCCCGCTAATGCCATTACAAACCCACCCAATCATAACTTACAGTCTACTGGATCATTTCTCAAATCAATGATCTTAGTAAGTACTTGTAAGAGGGCCCTATTGCCAAATCAGCTGGATACGTCCAATTAAAAAGGAATGGAGGAGAGGGAGGCAGCCCAGCGTTGATTAGCACTTAGCTTCAGGGCACCAGCGTTATTATGCAGAGAATGCAGCTCCGCTAGAGTCAGGTTAAATGCTTTTAATTCACAAAACCTCCCACTGGCTCTCAAAAAGGCTTGAGTGATAATGATCACCGTAGGTAGAACAGCCACAAGACATCTAGTCTGTCAGTGTATTCTGGTAATTCGCCCAAATGTCTTATGTATTTTTTAAATACTTTAAAGGAATATACTTAAGGATGAACTGAATGTAATGTTTTAAGACACATCCTATAATGAAACTACTGTTTAATAAAGTGTAATAAAAGCAATATAGTTTAAAGCAACTCATATGAAATGCGATTGTTTCCTTATGGCAAGTTTATATGACACCGGTGTAATAAAAGCAGAAAAATTTTGCCTTTCTTTGCAATTTTTAACAAACATTTTGCATACAGATGACAACATTGTTAAAATGATACCTGTTTGTACACATATTACGGTGTAGTTCAACGTTGTTGCTTTGGTTGTCAAGTACCTATTTTCCCAACTTTTCACGTGCTATAATTTAATTACCTCTTTAAAACTTGACAAAAATTAACTTTATTGTAACAATTATAATTTGACTTTCAAAGTTTACTTAAGTGTGTTAAGAAACATTCTCTTTAATTACACTTAAGTGGGCAAACTCGATCTTTGAGGGCAGGTGTCCCTACAGAGTTTTGCTCCAACACTAATCAAACACACCTGAACAAACTGATCATTAGCTACGTTTCCATCCACCTATTTTTATGTGCATTTTGGATATGCGCAAAAAGAAAACGTTGATGGAAACACCAAGATGCGAATACATATTTAAAATGCGCATAATAAACACATGAGCATAACTGAATAGGATAAACGTTTTATTTGATAAGAAAAGATGATGTGAAAAAAAGGCATGTGATTTTGTTATAAGAGATCATGTGATGATAAAAATGTGTGCAAATGGATAAACCAGCGGCTGAGCACACTGTAAAACATCTGAAATGTTGTTTTGGTCATTCTAAAATGCCTTAAACATTTCAGTATTAGTGTTATTATATTATTAATGACCTCCAGAATCAAGAGTGTCTGTGCTCCGCATCTCACGCCTTCAAACCGCTCGTTCACTGCGTGTCAGGATTGCCTTCTTGCAGCTTCTCCTACTGCAGCAAATTCCGTTTTTACTGTTGATATTTGGAGTCAATTAATCAGGAAGTGACGAATTTGTTCGGGTTGACTCGTTGGATGGAAACGCTGCTTTAGTCGCATGTCTTAAATGCTATAATCCAGTTTTGCGTTAAGTTAATTCGCATTTTTGGATGGAAACATAGCTAGTGTCTTCAAGATCACTAGAAAGCTACAGGCAGGTGTGTTTGATTAGGGTTGGAGCAAAACTCTGCAGGACACCAGCCCTCCAGGATCGAGTTTGCCCATCCCTGGTCTAGATCTTAAGTATACTGCAAGAGCACATGAAAGCAGGGGTGTCCAAAACACTTACCTGTAGGTTTCAAACAAGCCTGAAGGACTCAATTATAATATATTTTTGTTTGCGAAATTCTGTTGTACAGCGCTGTGAAAAGGGCGGGATTAAACAAGATGATTAGACATTTTAAAAAGTGAGCGATTGGCCCATATTTTAAATTTCTGTCCAAGAGGTCATGTTTTGATCTTCGATTGGTCTCACGCAGTCACGTGATGCAATTTCACAGGTCAGAGTTTACCAAGCTTGAACTTTGCAACACAGCGAACTGCGAAACTTGTCACACAAGCTTGCGTTTCCGGTCTGATGCATTTGCGTGTGTAGGAATAAAAAGGCTATGGAGAGAAAAGTCCAGTGTGACCGCGGTTTTAGTTTGATCAGGTGTGTTTAATTAGGGTTGGAACTAAACTGTGCACAGCTATGGCCCTCCAGGAACTGAGTTTGACACCTGTGATTGAAAGAAAGAAAGAAAGAAAGAAAGAAAGAAAGAAAGAAAGAAAGAATCACAAATTTCATGGCAAAGTACCTATTATAATAACCTAACTGCTATTTAACAATTTAACCATGTGCTGTAAGCACTAAATAAATATATTCGTAAGAAAATATAATGACTGTGTCACAGATGTGACAATATTGCAGTAAAATTTATCAGAAATGCTGTCAGAAATATGTAAATACAGCCATTTATAAGTAATGTAAAAAAAAAAAAAACATGTGGGACAGTATACATGCAGCCTGGATGCTAGTTAGATGTCAACATCTGTGATAGATTGCATCATCTGGAAACTGCAGAAATATTCAGCAATTTGAGATCAAACATCTGATAAAAAAAAAGAAAAGACTGAGCCACATTCTACATGTTGAAATCATCTGCAGATTGTAATTTTTTGCCCCTAACATTGCTAATGCTTGTTTATAGATGAGGAAACATTGTGTTGCACTAATGAAATTGTGACTCTAGGCCTATTGGATTTCCTTACATTCTAATTCCTTCTAATTGTTAAATTCTTCTGCTCGTCTCTTCCACTTCCTGTAGGGGTGTGGCTAGTTTATGGGGCAAAGGGGTGGACAATTTTTAAACAGTGTACTGTTAGATACTGAAAGTTTGCTCATAACACTCATGCTTTAGGGCATCTTCTGTTCATTGTGGGTATTTTTTAAAGACTATTGGTAATCTAAATATGAGAGCCCTTGAGTGTTTCATTGTTTAAAGTAGACCAAAGATCCGTGACGCTGCTCCATACCTGCACTGCAGTGTGATACACTAACAGCGATGTGGCATAAACCCATAATGGCATCTCACTGTTATCACAGACTCTCATTATGCATGTAGACAGAGCGTCTCAACGCACATGACTGGTTCTCCACAGGCCCACGGCCTCACAGGGGATTTAATACATGTCGTAGTCTCCGCTCCACCACCCTACCGCAGCACCAGGTAGCCGCTCTGCACCTCCATGAAATTAAGCAGAAAACACAGATTAGCTTTCAAAAAGCGAACTAATGTAGCATGAAATGCTGCAGCCATGCTCTAGCAATCAGACGTTCCTCTCCATGACCTATTTTTACACCGCTTTCCTCTCTCGCGTGCATGGCTTTTATCCCCAATCCATTCCCATCTCAACATCTGGATACCGGGAACATTTAGCTGGTAATTGGTTTGGGCTTTTTATTATTCTAGAGGTGCTGTGAATTGAAGGGGGGATTGGAAGGATGAGCAACGCATCGATGATAATGGAGGATATCATGACTTAGGCTGACAAAGAAATCATTCAGAGGCAGACAAAAGCAATGAATTCAGTGTTAGCAGAGATGGGGAGTATGTTAATTAAATGTATTTTAAATATGTATTTCAACTCTTTTGAGTGTTTTGTCATTGTATTTTGAAGAATCAAATATTCAGCGCCCCCCCCCCCCCAAAAGACGCATAAGGTCTGTTTAAATGTAACTTTTGTTAGTTTAACATGTATACTGTGAACATTAGTAATGATGAGGTAGCAAACACATGAAAACTGCTGAGTATAAGTGTTAATAATTCCTGCCTGTGTTTTTAGATATGTTAAACCCACAGAATGCAACTGTAAATAGATCTCTGTTGGTCCCTTTTTTAAGTTATGATTATGGTTTAGCCTATATTTTATCCACAACACACACTGGTCGTAAAGGAGGAGCAGTCCTCACAGATCACTTGCTCCTAATGTGGACCTCTTTTCCACTTCAGTTGAAGCGATTGTCATTTGACAAGATATCTATTCAGTCTGCTCAAATATCTTTGATAAATGAAGTATGATTATTGTGCATGCGTATGTCATTTTGTGTCCGAAAGCAGACGCTGGCATGAGCTGTGGAGAATCAGAGCTCATTAATATTCACAACCATTCCAAATATGGTCAAAACTGAGCATTTCATTCCAGGGGTAATTTCTTATAAATGAGCATATAAAACCATTTTTGGAGAATTTTTTTACCTTACTTACCTAGGCCTCATACCTAATATGTAGATATTATATAACGTACAATATAACACTGAATCAATGCATTATGTCACCTTTAAAATACTTAATTATATAACTTGTTTTCTCAAATAATCCAAGAACTTCTATAGGAGAAAAAGCATGCAATGATTTATTTAGTAGTTTTTAGATTTATTGTATATGTCAAATACACACTGATATTTGACAAAATTGGTGAGTATTTCCATGTTTATGTCTGAAATGTGAACATGAACAATTAAGACAAAAAGTGGATCAATAGGCATGTAATGGAAATTATGTTAAAAAAAAATAAAAATAAATAAACACATATTACTTTACACCTATTTTGTATTACAATTAAAAACATGATATGCAAGTATTTGAATTATTGTTATATATTATTGTTATCAAAAATGTTGGCTTGTGTTTTTGTGTTGTGTTTTTTGTGTGTGCCTTTTCTTCAGGTTAATTACATGACATATCTATTAATAATTAAAATCAATTGCAATCTGGAAAAGCACTACTTCTTTTCTTTTTGGAAATGTTGATTAATGTCTTATGTGGTTATGTCATGTCACTGTTTTTTAGCCTGTCATGTCACATGACACAATGTCAAGTTCTGTTCCGTTGCTCTCGCCTAGCCATTTCTGAACGCAATAACACCTAATCATTCAGTTCTCGAAAACGTGATGGTGTGCAAGGAAATCTCTTATTATGGAATTTGCATGGGTCAGGAAGCATGATTTATTACATTCTTTTTTATCTGCTTTAAGCCCTGTTTTTCTGGTAATGTCTATTCTTGTATAATCCAGTGATTTAAATGTGACAAATGAAAGATACTTCATCACATTTGATCATTTCTCTTGTTTTGGAAGTTGACATATGAAAACTGAAAGAAAAGATTATTCATAACAAAGTCTGGTATTTATTGGAGGGAAAAAAAGAAAAAGCTTTACATTATGCAACACAAATAACTCACTATAGAGAAACTAAAATTATAAAATGGATATACAGCATTAGTGCCACAGCTGCTATTACAAACCCACCAAGCTGAATTTACATTAATCAGGCTAACAAGTTGTGATGTTGCTAGGCAATGGTAAACAGCAAAATTCTGTTTCACATTAATGCAAACAACCACTTAATGGCAAGTCTTTCCTCATCATGACTTGTTTGGGAAACGTTCGCTCTATTTTACTCACATGTGAAGCATGTCTTTCCACTTAACACCAAACACCTGGCATGGTATAAACAATATAGCACATTTACTACCACTTATCCTCTATTGTACAGTGAATATGTTCACCATTATGAAATCCATATTTGTATGCTAAGCTCAGTCAAAGAACTTAAACTGACTTTGTCTCAGAATGTAGATTTCTGTATTCACTGAAAAGCCAGATGACTTATGTGTTTGCTTAAATGTGCAGAATAAAACAAACACACATGGGATACTGAGTCTCAAATTGCAATGTGCATGAACTTTCTATTCCAGCGTGACAGCTGAACCATAAGTAACTGCGATCGTGAATTTCAAAATGCCATTTATGAGTCAGACTGCCAAGACATCTATGAATAACTAAGTAATAAATGAATAAATATGATTCAAACCAAAAATGTTGGCAAATATGGTGTCATGTAAAATCAAGGAAATATTATAACAATAATATTACATTTTACACACCAGCTTTCTATTGTTGGAACATTTATTGTTGCACTAGTCATTTTATTTGACAAGTTCTTCAAACATATATGTCTGTAATACAAAAGCTCCTGACACATTTAAAGTTAGAAGGCAGCAAAATCTTGTTGAATGCAGCTACTATGTTAAAAATGTCACTTTGTGTAGACTTACAGTGTGTACACTTAAGTACACTAAGCAAAAAGATTTAATTAAAAAGTGTCACAATAAACTTAAATTATGAAAGTAAAATAATCTATATTTATTCATATCAAAGAATAAATTTTCATAAAACAAAAATATTTATGAACCTCCATATTGTCATTGTTGTTTTGTATTTTTTTCTTGCTCTGGTTGCTGTCTTATTATGTGATTCCTTTACCCTCATGTGTTGATGCGGCAGCTTGATGCGGCAATGCAATAGTTAAAAAAATAGATATTTGTCCTATTTGTCAGGTATGCTGTCACTTCAGACACTTTCATTCCATTTTACTCTCAAATATATGATGTGAAGCAGCTTTTCCACTTAACACCAAGCACATGACATGCCATAAACAATATGTGCATGGTATTAACACAGATGAAGTGGATTGGCTGCAATATTTGTTAAAAAATAGGAGTTGAAGCTATAGGAACACTTTTCATTTTGTAAATTTTGTAACATAAAGTAGTGACTGCAAGCTGAAGGAAAATAGTGCTGTAAAAGTTCAGTTGCAGAACTAAAAATGTACTAAAGTAAAAGCTTTAAACTACTTTGTAAAGTACATTTCCTGAGAAAAACTACTCAATTACAGTACTTTAAGTATTTTAGTATGCTTTATCTGTTTTTAGTTCAATCAGGTAATTTAAATATACTGTATTCTACTACAATCAACACTGCATTTAAGACAGCATTAAAAAAAATATGTTTTCCCCAACATCATTTCGCTAAAGGAAGTTATTTCAAGCCCTTGATTGGTGATATAATGTGAGTTTGATGTAAAAAAAATTGTTTTCCTTAGCTAAACTGGTTTTAGCCTCTATTAGGTGTAATTGTCCCCTTCATGTATGTATGTAATGTATTTATTTATTGATTGATGGATTGATTCATTCCATAGAAATCACAAAATAAAATATTGTGTGAATTCTTTTGATTATGTGAAATATTAAAAAAAAAACTGCATTGTGACAGTATTGGTTTGCATTTAAGAAGCTATTTAAATATATACAGTTCAAGTAAAAATTAATAACCCTCCTCTGATTTTTTTTCTTTTTCAAATATTTCCCAAATTGAAGCAAAAAAATAAATAAATTCACAGTATTTCCTATAATATTTTTTATTCTGGAAGAAAGTCTTATTTGTTTTATTTCAGCTAGAATAAAAGCAGTTTTTATTTTATTTTTAAACCATTTTAAAGACAATATTATTAGCCCTTTAATATATCTTTTTTTTTTCTTCAATTTTCTACAGAACAGAACACTGTTATACAATGACTTGTTATACAATTAACCTAATTAATTTAATTTGTAGGACAAAATATACAGGGGGACTAATAATTCAGGAGGACTAATAATTCTGACTTCAACTGTATGTGTGTGCATGTGTGTGTATAAAGCATTATGCTGACTGACCATTTTACACAAGGGCAGCTTTATCTAGATAGCAACTTTCTCATATGCCTTTATTTTTATTTATTTATTTATTGCTGTTAGTAGTCACAGTGAGTTGTAGCTGTTATGACTCTAAATGCCAGGGGCTCCAGGTAGAAAGGTCAAAGAGTAACAGGACATCTGCCACAGGAATTCCTTAAAATTGTGGATGTATTACTTCTTATTGTCTAAAAGCAAATACACAAACTACTGCTGCTGCATGTTCATGTGCAGCCGTTCAAAAACTGTAAAAAGAAGGCAAACTAAATGTGGCACAGCTTCTGTTTATTCCCATCTCGATCAGCAGACGGCCATACAACGTCTCCCGTCACATGCGAGGAACGGGACACATCTCACCAAGAGCAAACGATTGGAGGCATATGTCAAGATCTTACAGGCTCTAAACAAAGGCGTGTCAGGATGGCGGGCAGCAGAGAGCGCGGGCACGGAGAGCCATCCGCTCCAATCGCAGCCTGCAGACTGCGGCGCGTGCTGCGCTCTGAAAGGCTCAGGGATGTTTGCCTGCGAGCGAGAGAGAGTCCAGGAGGCTGTGAGACGCAGTCCACTTCTATTACGCAGACAGAGACAGAGCCGAGGAGAGAAAAAAAGCAGGCTGCACAGAGGGAGATAAAAGAAAATGATGAAAGATACACCTATGTACATGTAACAAAGCCTATCTGAATGCATGCTCATTTACACACCAAGGTAGGAACGTCTGAAAGAGCTCAGATATAATTCAAACACTCACTAGTAAACATTCCACATAAAAAAATAAACTAAATTTGCATTTGCATAGCATTTGTTTTTTTTTAAATGCAGCCTTTCTGAGTGAAACATGTTTGGTGTAAGGTGGGACTTTTTAATTCTGATTAATTTATATATTTTTTTCCCCATCTGACAAAAATAACTGATGTTAATTCTGTTGAATTTGAGTAAACTGCATAGTGTAGCTTGCTTCATATATTAAAAGCACATTTGTAAAAAAAAATTTACTTGCAGGTAATTTAAGATTAAATTATAAAAAAAAGTTATCTTAAGCAAAAAAAAGAGTAAACTATTGTTTACTATAATGTTGCCCTTTGTTATAATGTTATAAAGTTGTTGTTTTTTTTTACTTTAAAGTGCATAAAGTACAATTCAAAATATTAATATTATTTTCCCAAGCTTTTAAAGACTAAAATAATAAATCACAAGTTAGTTACTTTATAATTTTAGTGTGCTGTTTTAATAAATGTTCTTTTCTTTTTATTTAATTTAATGTTTACTTTTTTGAATTGCGTAGTGCTGGCCAAAGATTAATCACAATTAATCGGATCCAAAATAAAAGTTAGTTTTGACATAATATATGATACACACAACAAACAATTTTGTTACATATATATTTCAATTTATATATAATTTGTATCATATACACATATTTTATATCTCAATATAAATCAATATTTTCTCAAATATATGCATGCATTTACATATACATTATAAATATACACAATACACATGCATATATTATGTCAAAACAAACTTTTATTTTGAATGCAATTATTAATTTTTGCCCAGCACTACTAATTACACATATATTTAAATTCATGATATATAAGATTCACTGTTAATTTATATTTAGGTTTGTTTTACTTTACCACATTCTAGGCAGTACACTTAAATCATATTTTATCCCAGCTTGTGTAATACAAATATTAATACAATTGCTGTATTGATATAAATACAATTCTTTAAAATAATCTGTTTTTGACACACACACACACACACACACACACACACACACACACACACACACATATATATATATATATATATATATATATATATATTTAACAAAATTCCTCAGTTTATTTTTAGAGGGAAAATAACAGCATGTGACTAGTCAAGGTATTTCAACTATTCCTCCAAGCATTAACAAGTAATTTATGCTTTGATTCAGTTTATTGCTCTTTGCGTGAATGTCGGTGAAAGTAATTTTAGTGCTGATTTATGGAAATAGCATGGGGGTGTAATACTGTCTAGTACACACTGTCTCTCATATGTCTAGTACATCTCTGTGTTATTAAGAGTCTGATACATGGCTAGTCTGTCTATGTGGCAAACAAAATAGTAAAATAAGATTTCATGAGGTTTGCTCCAGGGCAGTGTTTGACTCTGGGGTTTGCCCTCTATGTTGTTTGCTGGCCTCAATAATCATAATCCAATATTACAAATATTAGGGCTCGCTAAAGTAAGCCAGGGATATTAGCCTTTATTATTTCCCATCTGGATACATTTACTTCTTGTGCAACAATATTGGCTAGATATTTACTAGAGAAGCATATGAAACATCATCCCTACTGTAATTAAGAAGGTTTGTAGTCTAAGTCCGTTAACTAATAGGAAATGATCTGCAATGTTCCATTAAAGATAATGAAAATAATGTAACATGGCATTTTTTGAGTTATTCTCAGAATAACTGACCGTCGACTCGTCGTAGGGGGGAAAATAATGCAATTAAATGAGTAAACAACAATATTTATCTGAGTTTTTTAGTTTTGTGTGTGTGTGTCCGTGCGTGCGTGTGTGTGTGTGCTTGTATGAAATGGAACAGAAATTAATCACTTAATCACATCATTCATTCATTCATTTTCTTTTCAGCTTAGTCCCTTTATTAATCTGGGGTCACCACAGCGGAATGAACCGCCAACTTATCCAGCATATGTTTTACGCAGCGGATACCCTTTCAGCTGCAACCCATCACTGGGAAACATCCATACACACTCATTCACACACATACACTACGGACAATTTAGCCTACCCAATTCACCTATAGCGCATGTCTTTGGACTTGTGGGGGAAACCGGAGCACCCGGAGGAAACCCACGCGAACACGGGGAGAACATGCAAACTCCACACAGAAACGTCAACTGACCCAGCCGAGGCTCGAACCAGCGGCCTTCTTGCTGTGAGGCGAACGTGCTACCCACTGCGCCACCGTGCAGCCCACTTAAACTTCACTTATTATAAAATGTATTAACCAAATGACCAAAAATGTACATGATTCCAAATAGGACAATTATAAAGAGCTAAATTAGTGCAGACTTGGCTTATAATTAACTTATGTGCTTAATGTAAGGCCATTTTAATAGGAAAATCAGTTATGAAAAGATTTGAGGGTGATTAAATTATCTCAGAATTCATTTTTTGGGGTGAACTGTCACTTTAAATAAATCTATGAAAATATACATATCATTTTCATCACTATTTTTAAAATGTAGTACAGTAGGCATTTCCCATTAATGTTTCATGCATTGATTAACTGCACATTTTGGTTGAACTATTCCCTTAAGGCTGAAGAATTAAACTTAATAACTATGAATGAATGAAAAGAAAAAATAAATATAAACGTTCGCTAAATTTATGTAACAAACTGCCTTTTTTACATAATTTTATTAAAAACTTGACATTAAATTGTGTTTCCTTATATTATTATTCAACATGCTAAAATACATTAAAAATGTTTAAGAAAAAGTTTGTTTTGGTTATTCTTGACTTCACTAAGCATGGTGTGGTTTGTGGCTTTGATTCCAAATAGGATAATTATAAAGATCCAAATTAGTTCAGCGAGAGACTTACAATTGGCTTATGTAAAGATATTAACTTGTGTGCTTACCTTATTTTTCGTCTTTTAATAAGAAAATGAGTTATGAAATGATTTGAGGGTGCAAATGGCTAAATGATCACAGAATTTAGTTTTTGGGTGAACTGTCACTTTAAATAAATATATGAAAATATACATATCAGATACAGTGGTGTAAAGTACTGCAATTGAGTAGTTTTCTCAGGAATTGTAATTTACTTAGTAATTTTAAAAATGTTTACTTTTACTTTCTCTTGAGTACATTTTTAGTGCTGTATCTGTACTTTTACTCCACTACTTTCCTTCAACCTGCAGTCACTACTTTATTTTTTTCTTGTCTATGGGGATTAGAAAACGTCCAACCTAAAATCAACCAAATATCAACGGCTAATGATGTTACAGCTTGACGTTGTGTGGACATTACCACTATGACGTCTATCAGACATTGGATTTTGGTTGCTATACCTGACGAATAAATGTCAGTATTTGATGTCAATATGAGGTTGGTTTAAGATGTTGGCTCGATGTCGTTATTGGACATCAAAATAACGTTGTCCTTTAAATTTTTGTACATTTTGTACATTGAATTTTGGTCACCTGACATCACAACCTAAATCTAACCAAATATGAACATCTTATGACGTTGTGTGCCTGCTGAGCAATAACTAAATGCACTGTGTTACGTTTACACACATCCACAAATTAGATGTAAATGAATCAGCTTTTTACAGCATAATACTCAGTACTCACTACTCTTGAGTACTTTTGAAAGGGCTACTTTTTACTCATAAACTTTGAGTAATATTTACAACAGATACTTTTACTCTACTTGCACTACGTTTTTAGGCAAGTAATGGTACTTTTACTTAAGTATGATTTTTCAGTACTCTTTCCACCAGTGATCAGATATCAGCCTTATATTTTCATCACTATTTTTACAATGTAGTACAGTATATGTAGACATTTCCCATTTAATTAAAGTCACATGCATTGATTAACTGAACATTTTGGTTGAATAATTTGAGCCTGAAGAATTGAACTTATTGAATAAATATGAATGAATGAAAAAAAGAATAAATATTAATATTTGCTAAATTTATGTAATAAACAGGCTTTTTAGATTCATCGATTCATTTTCCTTTGGCTTAGTCCCTTTATTCCTCAGGGGTCGCCACAGCGGAATGAACCGCCAACTTATCCAGCATATGTTTTACACAGCGGATGCCCTTCCAGCTGCAACCCAGTACTGTGAAACACCCATACACTCTTGCATTCACACACATGCACTACAGCCAATTTAGTTTATTCAATCCACCTATACCTATACCGCACGCTTTGAACTGTGTGGGAAACCGGAGCACCCGGAGGAAACCCACGCGAACATGGGGAGAACATGCAAACTCCACACAGAAATGCCAACTGACCCAGCCGGGACTCGAATCAGCGACCTTCTTGCTCTGAGCCACTGTGTCACCCCGGCTTTTAAGATAATTAATTTTATTTAAAATTTGACATTCAATTTTGTTTACATATATTAATATTCAACTAGTTTAAATACATTATAAATGTCAAAGACAATCATAAAAAAATTAAAACTTTGTTTTGGTTATTCTTTGACTTCATTAAGCATGGATCAGTGTGGTTTATGGCTTACAATTGGCTTATGTAAGGATATTAACTTATGAGCTTAACTTAATTTTAATCTTTTAATAAGAAAATGAGTTATGGAATGATTTGAGGGTGGCTAAATGATTACAGAATTTTGTTTTTGGGTGAACTGTCACTCTAAAAATACATATCAGATAATATTTTCATCACTATTACTACAATGTAGTATATTTCCCATTAAAGTTTCATGCATTGATTAACTATAAAGTTTTTTTTGTTTTTTTTATGTGGACCACCATATTTATAAGGTGGTAGATCTTCAACTGCTTTAATCGCATTTCAATGCAAATGACGCTAAAGAGCGTAAACAGCCTCAAACATATCTCTCCGCAGGCTGTCGTATACTTGCCCAAATGCTATTGCTTTCTCCTTTATAAACAGAGCTCACTAATGATGTTCTACCAGTTTGTAGGTCTGATGATGAATGAGATGAGTTGGGCAGTACGCCGGGGTTTCTGATCTGATCTGATCTGCACAGTGGAGTCACTTTAAGTCGGTCTGGGGCACTCAAATGACATCCACAGCAAATAATGATGATAAACACTTTATTTTTCTCGACCGGCGACTGCACATTACCTAATGATGTTCAATGGCTAGGCTAAGTGGTAAAGACAACAAATACATTACAGCCGTGCATTGCAAATAGGAGTCCCCAAGGAAAGTGATCTGAATTTTAAATTTGGTCGCTATTCACATTCTTCTTATGGAAAAGCATGTGGTGAGGCGCACTTCAAACAACTGTGTGCTTAATGTGCAGTTTTCAATATTTTTCAAGCAACCACTTAGGTGTATATGTATTTATTCACATAAAATATGCAATGGAGCACACACAAGCTATGATTAATACCAGTTTTGGGGAAACTATATTCTCATAATTTAAAGTATTAAACTGCAGAAAATGAGAAATAAGAAATTTGAAGCAATAAGAAACAAGCTTAACAAAAAGATCCTATTTTTGTCTCTTTTCTCAATGTATGTTATTTATTGCTAATGTTAAGCATGTAGAATTTTGTCAACAAGGTGTTGAATTAAAGCTATTATTTTTGAGAACACCTATGATGCTACTAAAATTAACTTTTTTTATATATATTTCTGACACCATGTAAGATTAAAATCGTAAGTGTTCTGAATATCTCATACTGTGGAATTTTGAGTATGGGTCAGTGGCAGAATTAATTGAATTAATTTTGATTGCTTTGTTTTTATTTGGTAAATCACATAAAATTAACACATTAAGTCCTTACAAATCCAAATAAATGTTCAATGAAATGGTACTGAAATGTGCTATTTGATTTGGATTTGAAGATTAACCTGCCTATTCAGAGGCCAACAAAGGTTCTTTCATGATGCAGAGAGCCGGCCATTAAGGTACAACATTTGTGAACCCTGATCCTCTTTATGAAAGAATAGCTGGCAGAGGAGAAGCAGTGGAAAGAAATGAATTACTATTTAAGGTCACGTTTATGTCCATAGAGACGCACGGTGAAGCCAGCAGTAGAACTGGAAATCCATTGTGCGATTGGAAATGAAACAGAGAAGCCTGGCAGGTGTATCAGATCCGACCGGTGTGCACTGGATGTGTGGAGAAAGGCTGGATTGAGCTTGCTACTCTGTATTTATGTGGATATATGTGTGCGTGCAGAAAAGGACTTCCTCTGGAAGAGGGACTTTAAAAAGGAAAACAGGATCTGCTGTCAGAGAATTACGGGCTTCTTACAAAACTCCATTGTTGTAGCACCTCCACAGCGCTGTCATCACCCTCCATTTAAAGCAGCACATCCAAACCTCCCGATGGGACACAGATCTACTGAGAACCAAGAGCACGCAGGCTGAACAGATGTGGAAATACTTGCTTTTAAACATATTCACTTTTGGCAGTAGCACATATATAATCAATAAAACGATATATTTGACTCAGAGTGTTACGTCAGCTTTTATTAAGAGTATTTTTTCTGTAATGCATGTAACATCATCTTTATTATACTTAAAATCAACTTTATTTTACACATATGGCTATGTCATAAACTTAAAAGTAGTAGTTCTGATGTAATTCCTTTCTGCTTTGGAGTACAATAAAGAGACACATTTTGTGATGAAACTGACACGCTGAAGATATTTTTTCCCTCAAGTTTAAATCCTGTTTTTTTTACAAAGAAACTGAGCCATCTTTTTTTCTAAGGAGGAAAGTAGACCAGCTATAAATAAGCAGTCTCAAGATCCATTCCTCAAAATCTTACTTGGGTGCCGGACACATGAAAGTCAAAAATATACACGCACACTCAAAACAAGGTTTCTCCAGCTAATTAACTCGATTCTAATTTTCCAGAGGAATCATCAGCATGAAAATTGAATCGTGCTCAAGGAAAAGTTTGCGCTGTGGTTGGAGTGCTGTGGCCGGCTCTTTCCTTAGGGACAGTCTCAGATACAGATTCGCCGTGCAAGGGTTCGCTGTCTCCCTGAGGTACAGCAAAACATATTACATTCCATATTTTTGCTCCATTGCTCTTTGGATTGTCCTTGATGCTGAAAGTGTGTCATAATGATATCGAGGGGATAGCTATTAATCTGTCACCAGGGAGAAACGGCAAGTCTAAAAACAGTCATCCGCCATCAACAAGGCATTCACCAAAATGCCCTGTTCAGATGTGAAGTCTGTTTCCTTTCTTCTTTTGGCAGAATACAGCTCTGTCACTGTTTTGGTCACTGATGCTCACATGACTGTGTTACAATAAACTGGCCTGGTCAAATTAGTGCCAGGGAAACTTGTGCAAAATGTATAGCTGTGATTCTAAATGCTTAGCATCTTTATATTGTTTGGTAAATACTGTTGTTCAATAAATTATATTTTAAATGCATTTAAGTGGCATTTAAGTTGATTGTTCTCCCAAAAATTAAAATTCTTCTGTCATTTCTCCACTTGTTCCAAACCTGTTTGAGTTTCTTTCTTCTGTTGAACACAATATGCTGAAGAATGTCAGGAAAATGCAGCCACTTACTTTCATGGTTTGTTTTGTCCCTACTATGGAAGTCAATTTTTTTCTGAATATCTTGTTCTGTGTTCATCAGAAGAAAGAAAATCCTTAAAAGTTCAGAAACACTTGAGTATGAATTAATAAATGGTGAGAAAACTTTCACTTTTGGGTGAACTTTCCCTTTAATAGGCTATACTGTTTGCAGTGGTATTTGACATGAACGTTACATTGTCAACCATTATTGTTATGTTGTACTGAGCCAGTTCTAAATACTTTTATATTTAAAAAAAAAAAGCAAAACCATGGGAAATTTTATGGTAAATCTCTTAACTGCTGAAAGGATACATGACTTTCCTCAATAGATATTCAAACCAATGCTTATTTAAGATGACATTTATCTGAAGATAAGTTTGATTTGTCTAATGAATACAGTGGTGAAGTCAAATCACATTCTCCGAGTCAATCTCTCTCTCTCTCTTCCATACAGTATAGAATAGTAAAGCCCTTATCATTGTTGAAATATAGTTGTGTTTGCTTTGGCATTAATCAGATTAATGTTTTCCCTGCTGCAGTAGAGATAGAGTTATGCCATTGGTCATTACAATCCTGAATAAACACATCCGTGAGCAAGGTCCTCTGTTTTGTCATTAAACATTACAATACTCTACATAATGCATTGGATTTTGTGATGTGCTAACGAGAGTGTTACTCTGGAGAATAAAAATATACAATTTAAAAGACATCACTGTTTGGAAATAGCTTGGAAACATTAGCATGTTAGAATGTTTTCTGAAGGATCAAGTGGCATTAAAACTGTAGTAACAATTCTGAAAAATCTTTGTTGAATAAAAGGAATAATTTTACAATATAGTCTTTACAAAAAACTTATTTAAATACTTTTTCATAATATTATTGTTTTTAATTGTGCTTTTTTGATCAAATAAATGCGGCCTTGGACAGCAGAATAGACATTAAATAAATAAATAAATAAATAAATAAGTAGCAATTAAGCAAGTAAAGTAGGTACAAATCATACAAATTTAGTACAAAATCAAATTGTACTCTATATGTATAGAGTGTTTGTTAAAACTATGTATCTGTTCACTTTATTTTGTAAAAATTAATTTGCCCTCATCCTTAACCAAAAAAAAAAAAAACGTAACCTTCCTCCCCCCTTGAAATTATTTTTCTTCACATCTGGTCACACAGAATGCTTCAATAAAATGTTAGTAGTTACTGTATTTCTGTTTTAATATACCGATAACTGACCAATAACTTTTGTTAAAGAGACATTTGAATGCAATGCAGTTTAGGCTAGATAACTAATGTCAAATGTTCTGTTAAATACATGTGTTGGCCTTTCGTTTACTGGTTACTAAAATCAAACAAATTCGTTTTGCCATAAAAATAATTCCAATCCTGAAGACGTGAACAGCTCTGAGTAGAACACTTGGGTTGTTATCTGGTAATTACAATAATCACAGCATGGCTTGAAATGGACCATATATTTGTTTGATAATGTTCCAAAATGTTTATATAAAAAGTTTCTGGTTAATCTCCAGAGTCCTCCATAAACTTTTATGTATGAAATCTATTCTAATCTATTGAAGTCTATTCACATCATACACCCTGTTGTAGCCCTTTATCCCTTAGCTTATTCACACTGCAGTCATTATAGATTCATAAGTTATTTGTTTATATTTATAAATATGTTAAGAAGGGTTTATAAGTATTAAATTTAAGGGACTTATTCATGTCTGTCAGCAACAGGTTAAAGGAATCATTAATATTTATACCATATGAATTTTTTTGTGGAACAGAAAAGTAAAGTTTCTAAAGAGTTTGGTAGTCTTCCATGCAGCGTACAGCAAAAATCATGACTTTTATTGCTAATGAGTTTAATTAAGCATAGGTTTAGGAGTAAAGGTTAGAGTTATATTGTGAAATAACAATTTAAGTTATGCTTATGGTTTAAGTTACTACAAATTGTAATTATGCCTAAAGCAAGTGCTTTTTATTATTTTCAATGTAGTAACAATGTACCAACATATTGTATATGTTCAACAGGCTCATTGGAAATACATGCTTTAGTCTACATGTTTGTGAAACCACAAAAACCTACACTGTTAAAAATTGTCCCGTTAAAAAAACAGTAAGTAACTGGCAGCATGGTTGCCAGCAAGTTACTGTTAAATTAACAGCATCTAGCTGTTGCTCTGTAAATTAACAGTAAAATGCTGGCAGCTGCAGTATTTTACAGTATGTTGCTGTAAAAATACATGGACTACATTAATATACACAATACTCAAGTGAACTCGTTTTATTCACTGAAACCGACTGCCTCAAATTGGCCAACTGCGGTGTGAGTTTATGAAGTAATGTGCTATATATGCTTATAAGCATATTTATAATGATAGTCTATTTTAGTTCATTCGAAAAGTTCTGTTTAACCCAAATATCTTAAATTTCAAAGCAGCACAGATGCATGTAAAGAACTAACACAGAGAGATTCTTACTGCATCAGCAACTAAACAGCTACTGTCTTTAAATAAAGAAACATGTAGCATGACATCAGCATTTCATTGTTCATCTTTGACTCAAACACTGGCTCTATACTCTCCTCCACAAGGGTGACACACAGAAGAAATTTGCATTAGGTTTTACAGCAAAATACTGTTTTTCCCTTGATTTTACAGTAACATACTGGCAGCTGGGTTGCCAGCAATTTACTGTTTTTTTTACAGTCTACTTCCGTAGTTTAAATTAACATTATATTACTGTTAAAATATGTTTTTACACCGTGTTTTTATGTCTCACACCTTTAACCCTTTAAACCCCAGAGCAAATACCTCAGTTTTAATTGAACACTTCCAAGTGTCCACACTACTGAGTGTTCAAGAAACATGGAGCAAAGCTGAAGTAAATGAATTAATTAAATGACTAATGAAATGATAATTGAGGATTAGCGATGAACAAATGAAGAAATACAGAAGGTAAAAAACAAGAACAGAACATACAAAAAAGTACAACTTCAGGCACAGCTTTGTAATGAAATAACCTGAAGTGCAACAAATGATTAAATCATTAAAATGATCAGCAAATGATTAAACAGCTCCACAAACAGCATCACCAGCTACACTTATTACTAAAACATTTATTTTTGTATAACATCTACTAAAGTTCTTCTTGAGATAAAGGTTAACATTTTAAGTCACCATCATGGAGAATAGAGTTTGCTTAAGTTGGGCTCTTAACCCCGACATTTTTAACATTCATTTATTTTGGCTGCTGCAATATTTAAAAACTTTGATCAAAAAAAGCTCTTTTGATGCAGCAAGCAAGCCAAAAAACTCAATAAGATCTGGTTAAGTTAATATTGTTTTTAGTGAGTCACCTGTTCTAATGTAATTCATTGCTCTAATCCAATGTTTAATCTATTGTTAAACGTGACATAACATGCTTGTATGAGGCATTGAATTCTGGGAGTTTTTAAGAATATCATGGACAAAAACACTTTGCTCTATGGTGTAAGTTGCACTCAAAGAGACATCAAGAATCAGCGTATGAACCTCAACAACGGTGACAAGTAACAAAATTAACTCACAAACATCACAAACTGGCTATTAACAGGCTACTGAATATCTAACCATAAACAACAGCAGAATCAAACGCAAATAAAGAAAACTGTAAGACCATTATATTACATAATTTATTTATGCCGCAATGCATGCTGGGATTTTTGTACTTTGCCACACCCAGCATGCATTGCAGCATGAAACATTTGAATTGTTACCATTGTTGAGGTACAAGGTCTGATTCATCAGCTCTGAGTGTGTCTTTGTTATAACTGAACTGTTTTTGTATGTTATTTCTTAACTCTGTAAAATAATTAGCTTTCTTTCCTGTTTCCACTTCTCATTAACAAAATAATATCTGCAACTAAGCATAAAAACTATTGCATGAGGCCAGTCATTCAGACCTTTATAATAAACATTTATCAGAACAAAACTAGATTTATTGACTATCCAGCTTTATTGCTATAATATAAGTGTTTTATAAACTCTGTGTTACAGCAGCTGGAGAGTCTAAGTTTATGAATTCAAGGGTGAAGAGCCCAATAAAACCAGCCCCTCACTCCATTACGGTGACACACAAAAAAACACCTAAATTTCTGTTGATTTTCAATAAGAATGGTATGGAAGTCAAAGCGGTCAGTAATAAGTGCATCTGCTGTTGTTTAATGATCCTCTGCTGAGACTGAAAGTGTTTTATTTTGGTTGATGTTATTTAATGCTGTAACTGAAGTCTGTTTGTGTTTATTGTTTCTCTTTCCTTCAGTCATTGTGATTATTAACAGCAGGTGTTCATCAGTGTCTGAATTCACTCATTTGTGTTCATTAACTCTGTCAAGTGAACTATATTAGTGAACTAGTGTACATAATAGTGAACAAGGTCACAAAGTGTGATTTCAAACACAGACTTCAAATGTCGACTCTGAGCTCTGTTAATTCACAGTTTACTGCTGTTGGTTACTTTCTCGAAAACAAAAATATTACCCAGAATACAATGTTTTTAACAGAATATTACTGTTTTAGTGAGAAAACAGTATTTTACTGTAGAATCTGACCATTTTTTAACAGCAATTATTTACAGTGTACTTCAACATATGTTTGACAGCAGTTTCTTGGGAAAATGAATGCTATGGGGCAGTATAATGCCAATAACCTTTGTTCCTTTTCACACTAATGATATTTACAGGGACATATTATCAACAAATAAATAATTTTTTTGTGTGTGGTTCTTTGCACATAACATAATAACTACCACAAAACAACTTGATGTCTATGTTTTGTAATCAAATGCAAATCACCTCACCTTTCTATCTCCATATTTACATATTTTCTGGCGTGGTCAGTTTGCTCGGTAGCTCACTTTTTACTATGCTGTACTTGTGATGCACTCAGGTTTGAGTCCGGTGAAGCATGGTTCCACAAAAGAGATAAAAGCGATGTAAAATGAAGTGCTACATGGCTAAAATTAAACTACATGGCTGCAAGCCTGCAATGAGCCAATCAAGCCTGACTTTTTTCTTACATTTGCTTTTGAAAACAATTGGTTTGTTTTGTATTGGTTTGGGTTTGTGATCTGTACTACAAGCCCTGTATCTGACACAGATATCAAAATGTATCCTAGGTAACGCATTTCAGATTTGCAAAAAAAAAACAGATTTGTCATCAGAAACATGTAACGAAATGTACCCAAAGTAAAATATTTTCATTTTGCCAAATTGTAGGCTGAGGCATGTATTTTCAATGTGCCTGGGTTGCATATGTACATAATAAGTAAATTGTGTCAAAGTGTATATTGTATACAAATTGTATATAAAAAAATACAGTAATATATAGTGTGGCCCAACATTTCAAAGTGGCCATTGTTATCAATCAATGAGTCAAAACTGTTATTAATGTATCTGTGACGGAGGGCAGATGGAGACTCAAAACTCCCCAGTAACTAAAAAGATTACACCAATTTACCCGACTACGCCACTTTGGGAATTTTGCCCAAAGAATTGAAACACACTCCACCTATAAAAAAAAAGGCACGCACAAGTTCGCTCCACCAATTAGTGTCAGAGGCATTGGAACAGTACAAAAATATTTTCTTTATTGACAAGTCTTGAATAAAAACATGATTAAAACTGATATTGCAACATTGACACAGTAGTTTGTAAAATCATGAATGGTGCCCAAGGGTCAGAGCTCACCAGCAAGGGAAGATGGCCAGACTGCACTTCTTGTAAGTGAAAACACTGAACTCCGCTGTGTAAAGAGCATGCACACACAAACACACAGTGACCACTACACACTGTGGAAAAAAAATCCTATCACCTATAAATTAGTCTTCCGTCCTGGGAGCTCAGGCCCTGTCACAAAGCGGACAAGTCATCAGTTGTTTACAAATACACTTGTAAACAAAACCACAATTGTAAGAAGAAAAATTATAAAAAAAACAAATACAAAAAATTAATTTCAGAAAAATTTGCAATGCAAAACAAATCAATTAAATCCCACTTTAACAAATAAACAAAAAAAGAAACAAGCATAAAGTTCAACCAAGTTACAAAAGAAAAATAACTAAATAAATGAAGAAAAATACAGAGCCCTACTAAACCAGCACGACTTGCATAGCTGGGTAAACCAATAAGTAAATCAAAATAAACCTAAACAAAGTAAAAATAATAATCCAACCAAAACATACAAACCGGAAGAAGAGGATTTTACACTTACAAAAAGCATACAATCAAAACAACCAAATGCAAACAAAAATAAACAATTAAACCAACTAAAATAGGTTGCTTACATAAACTACACTTATGTAAACCAAAAATAAACCTAAACAAAATAAACCTGGAAAACAGGACAGCACTGCAGCCGCAAATAAACGCGAAGCGCTCGTCAGAGGCTTAATCTACCAAATGCCGCCCAGCCTATAAACAAAAAAATAAAATCATTATAGTATAAATTTTTTAAATCTCCCATTAGACAATATATAAAATGCATGCGAACACCTACCACTCGCCAAAGGGGATCAAGGTTTTAATCAAAAGGCAGTAGTCACGTAGTTTTCAGTCAAAAAGCCGGCACAGGAAAAACAAACACGCCGCCCACCTGCGTCTGGTTCCCGGGAATCCGTGACGCAAAGAAACGAATTACCTCTCCCGCCACATATCATAACAGCTATCATAAAAGTGATCCACATGTATTTGATCATTTGATCCATAGGAGGATCTATATGTAAAGTTACATGGAAATTTATACAAAAGGAGGAACAGATCCAAATTTAAAGGTGCAGTATGATTGTTCAATTGCAGTCCAAATTCAAAATGTTGGATAGATATTTTTTTTTCACCCAGCCCCTCCAAGACTGGAACATAACGCACACGCAGGTTGCCTGATTGACGACACCAACAGCTAATGTTTACATTTGTAATATTTGTATTGTTTGCCAAATAAAATATTAAAAAAAACTTTTTATTACACTGAATCTGCATCACATTTCAGAAGCTGCTACTGTTCTCCGAAGGTTGCATTTTCATTCAGTCCACATATATTGAGGCAGCCTTTATGACTGAAATAAAATACTCTGTAATTTCCACCAAGGCAACCTGGTGTGAGGAAATTTAACAGGGTAAACTGGCAGTGGGCAAGTTATAGAGACCAAAACAAAGAAAGATATTCCTACACAGAAACGGACCTTTTCAAAAGAGAATAACTGACTTCAGTATTGTTTTTCAGATAAACAAGTATGTTGACTTAGCATTTTTCTTAAACATCTGCAAACATAATATGGTATTTTTATGATTTATAAGAGCCAAAGGAGTACATACAGCTCCTTTAATATGTGAAAAATTAATTGTCACTGCTGCCAGCTTAGTGGTATGTAGAAGAGCCCAGTTAGTGTAAGTAAATGACCTGAAATTGAGCGTAAGGTCTGAGGTCAGAGTAATCAGGGGATGAGGCTTGTGCCCTGTGAGTGGCCAATGGCCTCCTACTCTTTACTGAGCGGCCTCAGACGACAGGGTCAGACCTGTCACTGTGACATCCATGAGAGACTGAGACTGAGCTGCATGTGGGGACCACAATAGGAGGGTGAACCCTCACAATCAGGTCAAACAGGGTGGGCGGGAGTGGGTGATGGGTAATATGTGGGCGGAGAGACAGGGTAGAGTTAACCTGGGAGAGCAGAGAGTGATGGAGAGATGGATGTGTGGAAGAAACAAGGGAGTGGACGGTCCGTCAAGCAGGCAGTGTTAATTGCAGAGGGACAAATGGAGTTAATGATGCATAGTCATGGGTCAAGGATGAATTCACAGGGCTTTCTTTCCTTACTGCTCATTACAAAACCATCACAAACCCACACAGACATTGAGTCACTTCACCCTCACACTGGCATGAAATAACTACCTTTATTGTCACAGAATGGACAGTTTAATGATGACGTGTTTAATTTTCTGATGTTTGAATACTTCTTCCTATCCCAGTTTAATATGTAAGGACAACTGCAAGTAAGCCATTTGCAGATACCGTGACTATCAAAACATGTGCTCACTTGTTTGAGCATTTCAGTTTAACTGATGCAATATTTCAGCTGAAATTCAATGAGTGGTGTAATTGATTGATTGGTGTGATAGGGCATTTAGAGTATCAGCAGACATGGTGCAAACTCAGAAAGATTACCAATCATGGAAAAATAAATGGGACGAATATGAGAAAGTAAAATCATACTTTACTAAATTATTTTTTTTTTTTATGACACAGTATGATCTGATGGGCGACACGGTGGCTCAGTGGTTAGCACTGTCGCCTCACAGCAAGAAGGTCACTGGTTCGACTGCCGGCTGGGTCAGTTGGCATTTCTGTGTAGAGTTTGCATGTTCTCCCCATGTTAACGTGGATTTCCTCCGGGTGCTCCGCTTTCCCCCACAGTCCAAAGACATGCAGTATACAGTAGGTGAATTGAATAAACTAAATTGGCCGTAGTGTATGTGTGTGAATGAGTGTGTATGGATGTTTCCCAGTATTGGGTTGCAGCTGGAAGGGCATCTGCTGTGTAAAACATATACTGAATAAGTTGGCGGTTCATTCCGCTGTGGCAACCCCTGATAAATAAAGGGACTAAGCTAAAGGAAAATGAATGAATGAGTATGATCTGATATGATTCTATTTGTCAGTGATTTAGATCCGAGATGCCTTTTTTACACAACCTAAGTTTCAAAGAAAAGAAATAGTATGATTATTTAATTGAACTCTCTGAAAATGGCACTTTCTGTATCTCATAAAAAGAATTAAAATATTTTTTTAATAATAAGTAAATAAAAATGATAGAAGGCAATGATAAATAATATAAAATGTGCAGTATGCAAACAATATAAACAAAAGAACTGAGGTACTCTTCTGTAGAGAAAAAATAAACTTTTTTACAAATAACCAAATTCTTAAACAAATAAACAGACAAACAAACATATAGATAGATAGATAGATAGATAGATAGATAGATAGATAGATAGATAGATAGATAGATAGATAGATAGATAGATAGATAGATAGATAGATAGATAGATAGATAGATAGACTAACAAATAAAATAAAAAATAAAAAAATACACACAAGTTTTGTTCTGTAGTTCTACAAAATATTTTCAAACTCAGAATTTGCATCTGATGTTGTCTAATTATGTATTGTTACTCTCCTAGTCAGAACTGATTCTGTAGCTTTGCTATCACAGAAATAAGTTGAATTGCAAAATATTTACACAATTTTAAAAGGTTTATTTATATTGTAATGCTTCTTATAATAATACTGTTTTTGTTATTTTTATAAAATAAATGAGCATAAGATTACATTTTAAAAAATAGGACACCCTGATTCAATTGCCTGTAGATCCACTTTTAGCAGCAATTACTAAGTAATCATTTTCATTGTGACTTTATCAGTCTCTCGCGTCATTCTGAAGGAATTTAAGCCCACTCTTCTTTACAATGTTGCTCCAGTTTATTGAGCTTCATAGGCATTTGTTTTAGCTTTCGCAAGCATTTAAGTCATAAAAATGCATTTGACTGTCTAACTGCTACCTTTTTAAAAGATACAACTTCTATTATTTAAAAACAAACTTAAATTAATCAATTATGAATAATAACAAAATGTTAATGTTATCTCTGAAATTAACTGTATGTGTATTTAGGCATATTTTGTCCCACTATTAATGTGTCACCTCCCAAAACGTACATTCAGCTTCAATTATTATAAAATAATTAAGTCTAATTTTCATCTTTTTGCTTTACTCCACTAATTTAGGTAAACATTTGCATAAAACATCTATTTTCTCTATTATTTGGTATTTCAGTTATGAATAAATACATTTTGTATCTGTCCCTACATTCAGGTCAACTGTTACATCAGTTATAAAAAGGCATAACAATCTTTAAAGTACTAATATTAGAAGCATGTGACTTGCTCCAAGTGATTTAACTTTCACATGGGAACTCTGGAAGGCGTTGTCAATAAATTGTTTTCACTAATTTGTGCAAAATGTTTAGGATAACAATAGTTATTGTAATACTTCAGGGAATTTTAAGAATAAGAATTAAGAATTAAAAAGGAATAAAATTCAGTTTTAGACATGCTGTGTAGTTTTGAGGCATCTTGAACTAAAGCACAAAATGTTGGAAAATGTATATTTAAACAAGGGTAAGGGAATCAAATGTTGTGTATCACATTTAAGTTTTTTGCATTGTTTTACATTAATACAGTTTACTGTAATTTATACATTTACTGTTATTCCAGTTAAGAAAAAAGATTTTAAAATTGCTGAAATGTACCCGCAATATATATATATATATATATATATATATATATATATATTGATATTTTTTTTTCTTTTTATTGGGATGATGCATCTTCATGTGGATTCTATACAGAATATATGTGCATTCCTATGTGAATCAAACATCTCTAAACACAATAGGAGCCAGAGGGGTTCTCAGTATAGCAGCTATGCTAAGTGGTGCTCAGTCAATGTATTTGTCATCTATGCCTTAAAGTCAAAAGTCTCAAATACACACACATACACATCCAAATGCGTGCATAGACACACCACAGGGCCGAGAGCAGGTAAACTGCTTCTGACCCAGACAAAGCCCTGGGTAAAATACATTCAGCACTGTGAAAAAAATTAAAAAGATAAGCGTATATCATTTCAGCCCCTGGACTGGTGTTTATTTAGAGTGAGTTAGGTGTGCCACTGTATGTGAACGAGACCTCCAATTACTGCCGAGCACAGGGCTGTATGGGCCTGTGGGCAGGTGATTATCACTGCAGATATTCTGCATGATCTGAACAGGTTTACGAAGGATGACAGCGGCCGCTGGTGGCCCTTCATCTGACCAAAAACACAATGCTTGTTTACTGCTCTTGTATCACACTGCATTTGTTTTTTTCTGGACTTTGGCTGGACAGACATCATGGACACAGTGGTCTCTTCATATTCTTGGGGGCAAATATTAAATCACTCATCCGATGCCATCAGTAATTAGCTTTGCAGGGTTTACTATGTAACTCTTTTTCCCTTGTTGGTCCCTAATTGCTCAAGGCATTTTTTTTCTAAACTTTATTCCCTCCTTTCAAACTCCTCCATAGTTATTTCTCATGCAAAGAGAGAGCAGTCTGTATTAGTTTTCTTTTTTGGTTCAAAGATAAAAGGACAAAATCAGCAGGATGGAGGTAGAGACGGTGGTCCTGCTGAGAATTATACCTGAGGAATACAGCTTTCTTCACCACGGAGAATCTGAAGAGACTACATTCACTGCCTTCCTAGTTTCTTACTTTATTAAGGATGGACAATACCTTTTTGTTTTTTTTTGTTTCAGCAAGATACACATATTGTGATATTAATTTAATATTTATTTTCCAAATAATTAGTTTGTTGTTTGTGACCATGGACTATAAAACAAGTCATAAGTGTCCATTTTTGGAAATTGAGATGTATACATCATCTGAATACTGAATATATACATTTTCCATTGATGTATGTTTACCTTTAAAGTTGGTCAAATTAAGTTCTTAGCAAGGCATATTTTTAATCTAAAATTAAGTTTTTATATATTTATGGGAGGACATTTACACAACGCCTTCTTGAAAGATGATCTTCACTTAGTAGACTAATGATTTTGTTATAAAAAACAAATATATAATTGATACAAAATATAAAATTTGTCTCATTTATCTAAATAGAAGGTATGTGGCTTATATAAGTGCAAAAACAATCTCAAGAAATGGTTTTACAGGTCTAGCAATTGGCTCTATTTAGCAATGTACATGTGTTTGTTGCCTCATAATAAACATACACATGTGTCTCATTACAAACACGCACAGTGCATTTACAGGTTAATCTAACAAAAGATATATTTTAATAGACCTTTGGGGTGGCATTAAATAAATTTATAATCCGTATATCCCACATTGTTCGTTCAGACACGCTGTGAACAGATGAAACTGCTTACTCTTCCTTAAAGCTTTTCCCGTTTTCCCACATACATAGTAAGTATTAGGGCTGCTTTGGAAATGGACATTGCAATATTAAGTTTTTCTGCAATTTACATTGTGATTTGAATATAATCTCATAAGACAACTTTAGTAACTCTATTTGGAAAGAATTCATCATTTTACCTTGATTGAGAGTTTGACTTTGACTGGGATTTTGTAGGTGAGTGCATCTGCATAAAATATACAAAATTACTCCAAAATATATAAAATAAACAAATTAAAGCCCTGATGAAAACAATAGAACAATGATAAAAATAAAATAAACAGCACTTTATGGTATTCGGTGGAGTTTAACCGTATTGAGGTACAGAAATTCAATAATTAAATGTAAAATAACACTGCATGGAGTCTTTATTGTATAAATAAACACAATCATTCTTTGTTAAAGCAGCAGACTTTATAATTTTTTGTGCCCAAATGGTTTAAATTCAGTTGAAGTCTTAGTCCCAGGCCTTGAAAGCATATATTAGCATATATATACTAATATATTCTGAACTGTAGTTGTGGGTTAATTATAATCTTGACATTGCAGATTGTGCGATGTGACTATTGCGGATTTGCACATTGCAATATTGATGCTGAAACAATATATTGTGCAGCTCTAGTAAGTATTACACATGCTTAGATCAATTTAAAAATATGGGAAAAAGTTATCGTTGTAATCTCACTTGGAAACATGGCCAATCAATTGCTGCCTTGGTCATGTATATTAATGATTCCATGTGGATAGTCAAAATCTGTGCTTTGTTTGGATTGGCATGTTTTTCATGGAGATTTTATACTCACAGGATTTACATGAGAATAAATAAACAATGGTTTTTGAGACTCATGGTATGTAATTTCTATGTACTGTGCATTTATTATTCAGCTAAGGCTAGGTATATCCAGATTTTCATTCTATGGGACCTTTAATGCATTTAATAATCTGTAGTGAAATACATTTTAAAAGTAACCCATTCAGTTCAAAAGTAATATTAATAGAATCCTGATTACAGCCCTATCGTTGAAAATTGGGGTCTGTTACGGCACATCTCTACCCTTTCTCTTTTTTTTGCCCAAATACCAAATATGATCCTCTCTCTTCAGATAAACAAGTGTATCTGTGACAAACACAGAGTGCTGTCTCTCTGCCCCTCAGCCCTTGGCACTGGACAGCTCACTGGTCATCTACACTAGTGGAATAAAGCAGAGAGATGCATTTGAGACACAACATATGTTATTTGCCTTTCCAATAGCCATGATGCCTCGCAGGGAAAACTCCACCATCGCATTATGACACATAAAATAAAAGAGCCAAGACTGCGCCTCGAGACGCACTCACACTAGCCAGAAATAATATCTTCCATGCAGACACCTCCTTCTGGTGACAGTTAGACCGGGCATTTCACAAACGATACAACAAGCTTAGGTTTCAGAATAATATGTGAAATTGCAGCTTTTGTTTTCTCTCTCTCTCTCTCTCTCTCTCTCTCTCTCTCTCTCTCTCTCGTTCTAAAAAGTCTTTTCTAAAGGACTTCAATTATTCACTGCTTTAATCCAATTGTCATATTCAATTTATAATTTAAAGATTAGAAAAACTACATATGACTGTAGCAGGAGGAGGCGGATGAGATGTTTTCTGATGGGATGGTAAAAGGCCCGAAGCTAAAGATCTGTGATCTCCGCTTTAGACTGTCATTCTATCCTATTTTTAGAGTTAATATTCAAGAGAGAAAAGCACAAATAAATAGACACAGTCCCATAATTTAGATTATAGTGCTTTTATACGACAAGCGCAAACAGCATGTCAGACTGCATATCATTTGTAAATACACGAATGTGTTCACAAAAACACATTATAATGCTACTTTAACGATTGTTTACCTCTCCTCTGTATGTGTGTAATTTCCTGCGGTTCAGTCATTGATGTGAACTCCACACAACTAAAATAAATTAAAAACTAACATACTATGAAGCATGCAGTAAAGGGAAGATCGTTATAGTAAATGTTCTTATTCCTGATCCCCTTATGCTTTTTTCTTTGTTTGTTTGTATAGTTCACACTATGAGTGGCTTTCAAACTGAGTAGTTTATTTAAAGACAGTAAAATCTCCATGTTCTCTGAAGAGAAAACAATATTCCTATTAATGTTGGATAATATATAACTATTTAACATTTATTTAGAAAAAAAAACATTAATGCTCAAAAATGTAATTTATCATAATTGCCAAAATGTTTATTTGTGAATTTTCTTTGTATCATTTGATGACAAGTAAATAATCTCACTCCATTCTTTAACTTTTTGCAGATAATTTAGTGCTGACCACAACTCAAGATCTTAAAATTAAAAATTATATATATATATACATAATGTTTTAAAAAATCTGAAACAGTTCTGGAGAAAATTAAGTGACTCTGAAAATTAAGACTGTGAATTGTCTCAAAACTGGCCAAATTCAAATAAAAAAATTTAATTTGCATTTTATTTGTCATGTAAAAATCATAAACAACCATTCATTTATTCATTCATTCATTTTCCTTCAGCTTACTTCGGCTTACTTTAGAATATGTTTTACACAGCGGATGCCCTTCCAGCTACAACCCAGTACTGGGAAACATCCATACACACTCATTCACACACATACACTATGGCCAATTTAGTTTATTTAATTCACCTATACTGCATGACTGTGGGGGAAACCGGAGCACCTGGAGGAAACCTACGTGGACATGCGGAGAACATGCAAACTCCACACATATATGCCAACTGGCCCAGTCGGGACTCGAACCAGCGACCTTCTTGCTGTGAGGTGAAAGTGCTAACAACTGAGCCACCGTGACACCCCCATTAACAACCACATGTAGTAAAATGTTTTTTAGACTTTACTCAGTTATATATTCAAATGGCATATGAATTTGGCATGGAATCTGCATGCAAGTCCACTCCTGCTCGCAGTCTAAAATTATAAACTTTGTATGCATTTTGCCTGTTAGGTTACATGAAAACCGCGTCTTGGGGTCTGAAAAATTTTAAAAACAGGTTTCATTGTGCAAGTTTTTGAAAAAGTTGGCATTATCGCTTTCGTATGAACACCATATGGGAATCTTAAAAAAAAAAGTGCCATGCATGTGCATAGTACATGTTAGGTATGCAAACATGCACAGTATGACTCAATTTTAAACACAAGCACGAACAAACACACAACAGTGGCAAAATGTGGTAGTGTTGTTGCTGCTCAAGAGTTTGCTATTGCTGCTTAAGCAAAGTGGATTTACTTCACTATTACAACCAACAGCGTAGATGCAATCAGTGCAATATCGTGGCAATTCATAACTTTTTAATTTAGCAGCTAATTCATATTCATTTGTACAATCTCATTCATACATTTTTGTATGATTTGCTCATCCCCCAATGAGGGATCAAGTCAAGTCAAATCGAGCTTTATTGTCATTCTGCGACATGTGTGGACATACAGAGGATAAGTTTAGGGGTGGAGTTTGGGGACACATCTCCTTTTAAAAACTGCACGTTTTCATACAAATTAAATCGAATAGAAATTTGACTGAATTAGCCACTTTTCTGACAATGGGTAAAATTGTTAGATTTCCTAGTGAGATCAGGCTGTTCTAAATACACATCAGTTTCAATGACATGTTTAATTATCACTTTCCTACAGGTACTGTTTCTTAACAAGGTGACAGTGCCAACTACTGTCCTAGCATATGTAATACAGTGTTGGCAGCTTTCGTAGATATGTTTAAGTGCAAATCTTACTGTAAACGTCAAATATATGTGAAACTTATTAAAATTGCAAGAAAAAATGTTTCTGCTTTTATTTACATTGTTAAATGTAAACTAAGGGCAGAGACACACCAAGCGACACCAAACAAAATCAAAACCCAACTGTGCTGTTCACTCGCGTTGGATCACGACTGGACCAAAAAGCTGTGCATAAACGCACAAAAGGGACGAAAGCAGACTGAAACAAGAGCCATGTTCTGCGCCTGCATAAGAGGACATGTCTTTCTACTCTGCAGGGGGCAGTAGTCTGTTTTCTCGTATCGCAAAGGGAAACCAAACTTCTGACACACACAGACAAAGTATAAACAAAGCAACATTTAGAAGAATAGTAGAATTGTCACTCACCTTGAAAGGAAAGTATTGAAAGGATTCGCTCCTGCAAATATGTCTGATAATCTAATAATACATATTATTTGCAAGTATTTGAGAAATGTAGCAAAATTGCAATTGGCCTCTTTTTGATCCGTCTTGACTTGAATTGTTTACTTGCTAAGTCACTTCACTATGTCACATTAGCACTCTAATTTGTTGCTGAGTAACCAGTCAGAACACTCTTTTCAGCTGATGGCCAATGCCAATTCTACATGCTGAATTGGGATAACATGTGAAACACATCAAACCAACTAGCCTTACCAACGGGCGGGCAAAGCCCGATAGCCGACTGCCAGGTTGATATGTCCTGGCCCTAAGTCACCACATGCAGTCTCTAATTCAGATTTTTGCTTAAAAGCAAATAAATTCTCTGAAGACTACATTGTGACTACACTATAAATACTGTTCATTGCAGCCTCTCACAGGTGGACTTAAGGTAAACACAATGGTTCACACATTAAAGTGTTATGTGCCTCCCCTGGGCAGTTCATTCACAAAAGAGTGGCATCCTGTAGACATCTAATTCCTCATCAGCTTTGTGCACTGTCAATCCATAGAATGATACTGCTGACCTATTCTAAGGTTCATTCTTGGTTCCAGGGTGACCCAGAAACAACGCCTCTGACTGAACTTGTCTGAGATAAAGAACATTTACAAGGTTCACTTTCTTAAAGTTCCCATCTCCCAGGCCGACCTATTTAGCGACATGGTAGGTAACTTTGCCCAGTAGTTCTTTGCAGGACATAAGCATATGGATGCCTTCAACATCATGCCCTACCTATTTGCAGTGGGCTGGTGTCACCTTATCTCAGGGAGATGATAAGTTGTATAAGTCCTAAAACATCTCTAAAGCAGTGCACCCAGGGTTGGTGCAGACACCACAAGTTCCATCTCGCCTCTGGTCAAGCTGACCACCGGTATCCACATTTTCAATAAAATATCATTTTTCTTAGGCTCTGGGTCTCATGATTTGGAGTGTGGCAGTAAGTGACATGATGATTTCTCACTCCGAGACTTGATGCTTCATGCCACTACTTCGGAACACTATGCTGCCCAGGTTAGGCATTTTCATTTTCTGATGCACTGGTGTCCATCAGCAATTGTCCCTTTGGTGCCACTTAGACAGCACTGTCCAGCCTGGTTAGTGCTCTCCAGCCCATCTTGCTGGCATATTCAGAAAATCTGAGTTGGGTTTTCATAGCACTTATTTCATTGTACCAAAAAAGTGGATGGTTAGAGCCAGTCCCAAGATTAGTTGTGCAAACACAGGGACATGGTGCTCTGGCATCTCAGCCAGTTTGGGCTTCAGGTAATTCCAAAAACAGCATGCTTGCCTCAGAGCATCTCTTTTCTTAGAATAGAGCTGGATTCGGCTGCATTTCAGTGTGCAACTCCAACAAGTGTGCGTAGTCCAACGAGTGTGCTGATCTATCCGCACTCCTATGGGGGGACAACAGCAGTCTAACTGAAATTGTTTATAGGAAGTTGTTCATTGTCCTGGGGCATATGACATCTTAATATGAGATAGGCATGGTCCCATGGCTCACATAATACGGCCATAACTTCAATATGTTGCCCTTGCCCCGATCTTGTTGCTACAGGCAGCAGTACCCTCAGTGTCCAGTCATTTTATCCCAGAGTTCTCCAGATTGGATTGTGGAGTCTTGTGTAATGAGCATGCAGCTTTGGGTTCATGAATCAGACCGTGTTTTAATTATCAGTCCCCGGAGTGTTTGAGCCTAGGTAGCCCAGGCTCACATAGTAAAGGCAGTCCAAAAAAAAGAGAAATAAATAAAAACACCTTGCATCTGCTTGTTTTGAAGGGTGTTTGTTTCATTTGTACTGTCTTTGTTAATTCTTGCAGATATATGCATGTTTGCTAATGCAAATAATTATACAAGAATCAATCAGAAATACAATGCTCTGTCATGAAACACTATTGCAAACACAAGCTAATAAGTCCTTACCATCTGCTTCCAACTACATGGAGCATGTGATTGGTTGTTGTCGTTGTGAGTTTCTGGAGACCATCCTCCACCCCAGCTCCACCTGTGTATACAGTGCATCCAGAAAGTATTCATAACGCTTCACTTTTTCCACATTTTTTTATGTTACAGCCTTATTCCAAAATGGACTAAATTCATTTATTTCCTCAAAATTCTACACACAATACACAATAATGACAATGTGATTTTTTTTTTTTTTTAATTGTTGCAAATTTATTAAAAATAAAAAACCTGAAAAATCACATGTACATAAGTATTCACAGCCTTTGCAGTGAAGCTCTAAATTGAGCTCAGGTACATTCTGTTTCCAATGATCATTCTTGAGATGTTTCAGCAGCTTAATTGGAATTCACCTGTGGTAAATTCAGTTGATTGGACATGATTTGAAAAGGTATACACCTGTCTATATAAGGTCCCAGGGTTGACAGTGCATGTCAAAGCACAAACCAAGCATGAAGGCAAAGAAATTGTCTGTAGACCTCCGAGACAGGATTGTCTCGAGGCACAAGGCTGGGGAAGGTTACAGAAAAATTTATGCTGCTCTGAAAGTTCCAATGAGCACAGTGGCCTCCATCATTCATAAGTGGAAGATGTTTGGAACCACCAGGACTCTTCCTAGAGCTGGCCGGCCATCTAAGCTGAGTGATTGAGAAGAAGGGCCTTAGTCAGGGAGGTGATCAATAACCTGATGGTCACACTGTCTGAGCTCCAGCGTTCTTCTGTGGAGAGAGGAGAACCTTACAGAAGGACAACCATCTGTGCAGCAATCCACCAATCAGGCCTGTATGGTAGAGTGGCCAGACGGAAACCACTCCTTAGTAAAGGGCACATAGCAGCCCACCTGGAATTTGCCAAAAGGCATCTGAAACAAGATTCTCTGGTCTGATGAGACTAAAATTGAACTCTTTGGAGTGAATGCCAGGCGTTACGTTTGGAGAAAAACAGGCACCGCTCATCACCAGGCTATACCATCCCTACAGTGAAGCATGGAGGGGGCAGCATCATGCTGTGGGGATGTTTTTCAGCATCAGAAACTGGAAGACTAGTCAGGATAGAGGGAAAGATGAATGCAGCAATGTACAGAGACATCCTGAATGAAAACTTGCTTCAGAGTGCTCTTGACCTTAGACTGGGGCGACGGTTCATTTTTCAGCAGGACAATGACCCAAAGCACACCGCCAAAATATCAATGGAGTGGCTTCACAACAACCCGGTGAATGTCCTTGAGTGGCCCAGCCAGAGCCCAGACCTAAATCCTATTGAACATCTCTGGAGAGGTCTGAAAATGGCTGTACACCGCTGCCTCCCATCCAACCTGATAGAGCTTGAGAGGTACTGCAAAGAGGAATGGGCAAAAATTCCCAAAGACAGGTGTGCCAACCTTGTGATATCATATTCAAAAAGACTTGAGGCTGCAATTGCTGCCAAAGGTGCATCAACAAAGTATTGAGCAAAGGCTGTAAATACTTATGTACATGTGATTTTTCAGGTTTTTTATTTTTAATAAATTTGCAACAATTTAAAAAAATATTTTTTCACATTGTCATTATGGGGTATTGTGTGTAGAATTTTTAGGAAATAAATGAATTTAATCCATTTTGGAATAAGGTTGTAACATAAAAAAAATGTGGAAAAAGTGAAGTGCTATGAATACTTTCTGGATGCACTTTAGATCTGCTATGGAGGGGGTTCATGTATGTTATGTTCGCAGCAAAAGTGTGTTTTATTCTCAGACAGCATGTCTGTGAATATACTGGCAGTAGCAAGTAGTAATATAATCAAAGTAGCAGCAGTGTAGCAAATCTTGGCCACCAAAATATATTTATTTTTTTAAATATCTGTTCAATCTTCATCAAACATTGTCACCATCCTGCACTTCATCTCCGTTCCCCTAGATGTCCTCGT
>CAIGQV010000641.1:20739702-20776337 GCA_903798115.1 Danio jaintianensis | reverse complement strand
TCATTTAGTCCTGTAAGTTTGGGTTTCTTTGGGATGGGGATGATGGTTTGAAGCAGGAGGCCACTTCACAACGCTCCAGTGATCTGTTGAAGATCAGGGTGAAGATGGGGGCCAGTTGGTCAGCACAGGATTTTAGACAGGCTGGTGTTACAAAATCTGGGCCTGGTGCTTTTTTCCTCTCCTGTTTTTGGAAAACCTGGCACACATCATCTTCACTGAACTGAAGTGCAGGTGTGGGGGAGATGGGGGGTGGTGGAGGTGTTAATGGTGGTGTGAAGAGCAGTTCAGAGTGGGTGTGGGGTGTTTTCTCAAACCTGCAGTAAAACTCATTCAGGTCGTTTGCAAGTCGTTCGTTGTCTACAGTGCTGCGGGATGGTTTCTTGTAATTTGTGATATTTTTCAAATTTTCCACACTGATGCTGAGTCGCTGGAAGAGAACTGACTCCTTAGTTTCTCAGAATAGTTCCTTTTTGCCACTCTGATCTCCTTTTCCAGTGTGTATTTGGCCTGCTTATACAAGGCCCTCTCCCCGTTCCTGTAAGCAACCTCCTTGGCCTGACGTAGCTGTCTGAGTTTTACAGTGAACCATGGTTTGTCATTGTTGTATGTGAGTTGAGTCCTGGTAGGAATGCACGTCTTCACAGAAACTGATATAAGATGTTACAGTCTCTGTGAGCTCATCCAGATCGTTTTGCAGCAGCTTAATAAAGGTTTCAATAAGGTTAAGGTTTCACTAGTTAATGTATTTACTAACGTGAACTAAGAAAGAAAATTACATTTACAGCATTTATAAATCATTGTGCAACATTTGCTAATGCATTATTATTATCTAAATTTGTGCTTGTTAACATTTAATTTTATAACTATAAGTTAACTAACAACTTGAGACACTTTTAACTTGAGTTAACTACCTAATAATAAATGACTGTATTTTCATTAGCTTTAACAAAGGTGAAATACTGTTATAAAAGTAGTATTCATTGGTTGTTCATGTTAGTGAATACATTAACTCTTTTTTGTTTTTAAACTCTTTAATGATATACACATTAACTAAGGTGGAAACACATTTACCATATAAATTTTACATCTCAACATAATCTGTTGTTTTAATAATTTATTGTTATAATATAATGTAATATGGTGGCTCAGTAGTTAGCACTGTCGCCTCACAGCAAGAAGGTTGCTGGTTCGAGTCCCGGCTGGGCCAGTTGGCATTTCTGTGTGGAGTTTGCATGTTCTCCCCGTGTTGACGTGGGTTTCCTCCGGGTGCTTCGGTTTCCCCCACAGTCCAAAGACATGCGGTGTAAGTAACTCAAGTGCATGTGAGTGTGAATGGGTGTTTTCCAGTACTGGGTTGTGGCTGGAAGGGCATCCGCTGCGTAAAATATATGCTGGATAAGTTGGCGGTTCATTCCTCTGTGGCAACCCCTGATAAATAAGGGACTAAGCCGAAGAAAAATGAATGAATAATATAATATAATATAATATAATATAATATAATATAATATAAAGAAGGTCGCTGGTTCGAGCCTCGGCTGGGTCAGTTGGCGTTTCTGTGTGGAGTTTGCATGTTCTCCCCGTGTTCGCGTGGGTTTCCTCCGGGTGCTCCGGTTTCCCCCACAAGTCCAAAAACGTGGTATAGGTGAATTGGGTAGGCAAAATTGTTCGTAGTGTATGTGTGTGAATGAGTGTGTGTGGATGTTTCCCAGTGATGGGTTGCAGCTGGAAGGGCATCCGCTGCGTAAAACATATGCTGGATAAGTTGGCGGTTCATTCCGCTGTGGCGACCCCGGATTAATAAAGGGACTAAGCCGAAAAGAAAATGAATGAATGAATATAATATAATATAATATAATATAATATAATATAATATAATATAATATAATATAATATAATATTGAAATACTTAAGCAAAAGTCCCATCATTAAAATGACTTTGTACAGTTGCCTCCAAATGTCTTGCACAACAGCGTTTCTAAATATAAGGCACCTGTTTCAAACACAAGATAGTTTGACAGCACTTGTTGTGAAGAGACCCTCAGAACCGTTAAGATTTTTAGACGCAGTCTGGGAAAAAATTGTACAAAAGCCTTTTGTTTTGTTTTATTTGTATGTTTTTTTGTTTTTTTGCACGTCAACAGCACCTTTAGAAATAGATTTTCTTGGGGAAAAATGGAAATATATAAAAAATTACATTTGTGTTTGTTTCACCTTTCTTTTACATCCTGCCCAGTGTTGTTCATTGAAACAATGTTCACATTAAAGGCTATGAAAAGAAATGTAGCGAATGTAACCATGTAGTCTTTGCTACGTTGTGCAACAAAGGGGTTGAAATTACATGCCATTCTAACATTGTATAATTTCAATCTAATAGTAAATTATTATGCTCTTTTCTATATTGACAGAAATTTTATTTCCTCCTAACATATGGTTTATAAAATATACACAAAGAGATTTATAAAAATATATAGATATATCTTAAAAACTTGATATACATCCTTACCACTCACAGTGATTAAATACAATTTAACATACAGTGCATCCGGAAAGTATTCATAGCGCTTCACTTTTTCCACATTTTTTTATGTTACAGCTTTATTCCAAAATAGATTAAATTAATTGATTTCCTCAAAATTCTACACACAATACCCCATAGTCACTCTAAAAGATTTTTTGAAATTGTTGCAAATTTATATATATATTAAAAAAAAACATATACATAAGTATTCACAGCCTTTGCAGTTAAGCTCTAAATTGAGCTCAGGTACATTCTGTTTCCACTGATTATTCTTGAGATGTTTCAGCAGCTTAATTGGAGTTCACCTGTGGTAAATTCAGTTTATTGGACATGATTTGAAAAGGCATACACCTGTCTATATAAGGTTCCAGGGTTGACAGTGCATGTCAAAGCACAAACCAATCATGAAGACAAAGGAATTGTCTGTAGACCTCCGAGACAGGATTGTCTCGAGGCACAAAGCTGGGGAAGGTTACAGAAAAATTTCTGCTGCTCTGAAAGTTCCAATGAGCACAGTGGCCTCCATCATCTGTAAGTGGAAGATGTTTGGAACCACCAGGACTCTTCCTAGAGCTGGCCGGCCATCTAAGCTGAGTGATCGGAGGAGAAGGGCCTTAGTCAGGGAGGTGATCAATAACCTGATGGTCACTCTGTCTGAGCTCCAGCGTTCTTCTGTGGAGAGAGGAGAACCTTACAGAAGGACAACCATCTGTGCAGCAATCCACCAATCAGGCCTGTATGGTAGAGTGGCCAGACAGAAGCCACTCCTTAGTAAAGGGTACATAGCAGCCCACCTGGAATTTGCCAAAAGGCATCTGAAACAAAATTCTCTGGTCTAATGAGACTAAAATTGAACTCTTTGGAGTGAATGCCAGGCGTTACGTTTGGAGAAAACCAGGCACCGCTCATCACCAGGCTACAGGCTACAGTGAAGCATGGTGGTGGCAGCATAATACTGTGGGGATGTTTTTCAGCAGCAGGAACTGGAAGACTAGTCAGGATAGAGGGGATGATGAATGCAGCAATGTACAGAGACATCCTGAATGAAAACCTGCTTCAGAGTGCTCTTGACCTCAGACTTTTTAAAAAAAATTATAATTTATGTTTTTAAATAAACACATTCAATTTTGGTTCTAGCAACACATTTCAAAAAAGTTGGAACAGTAAAGCATTTACCACTTTATAATGTTGCCATTCCTTTTCACAACACTTAAAATATGTTTAGGCCCTGAAGACACCAAGTGATGAAGTGTTTCAGGTGTAATTTTGTCCCATTCTTCCTGCAAACTGCAAAGTCTTAAGGTGGGCAAACGTATGGGATCTTTGTTGTTGCATTTTTGCGCTTCAAAATGTGACACTGTTAACGTAAGGCTTCCTTTTGGCACAGTACAGTTTTAACTGGCATTTGTGGATGTATTGTGGTACTTGACAAAGGTTTGCCAAAGTAGTCCTGAGCCCATGTGGTGATATCGCTTATAGATGAATGACGATTCTTGATGCAGTGCAGCCTGAGGGATCGTAGATCACAGTTGTTCAGCTTAGGCTTGTGCCCTTGTCCTTCACACACTGAAATTCCTGCAGATTCCTTGAATCTTTTAATTATGTTATGCATTGTTAAAAGTGAAATATCCAAATGTCTTCCTATCTTTCTGTGAGAAATATCATTTTTAAACATATCAAGAATTTTCTCACGTATTTGTTGTCAAACTGGCGATCCTCTGCCCATCTTTGCTCCTAAAGGATGAGGCCTTTATTGGATGCTGCTTTTGTACCAAATCATAATTACAATCACCTGTTGACATCACCTGCTCATGTCCCAATTTATTTTGTAATGTGTTGCAGGTCTGAATGACAGGAAAGGATGTATATTTACAAATGAAATGAAGTTGACAAAACATGAAATATTGTGTGTTCATATTATCTGCAATGAAATACAAGTCAAAGTAAATTTGGAAATCACTACTTTCTTTTTTTTTTATTTGCGTTTTTCATACTGTCCCAACTTTTTCTGATTTGGGTTTGTACAACACATTCAAAACATTGATTTGACATTATATCATTGTGTGTTTAAAGCGAACACTGCTCCAAACTCAACAACAATGTGGTCACAAGTATTTCTCAATAATAGCTGTGGAGGTTTGAATCAGAATTATCCATAACGCAGTCTGTCAGATGGTCTTTAATTGACATGCAAAGGGTAGCAGGGGTCACATACTGTACTGCGATCAGTTCAGAAGGGATTAAAGGTATAAAGCGTCTGTCTGTGGACAGTGAGAGGCAGTCTCGTTAACACAGGCGCTCAGCGGGATGGACGCCTCACGGCAGAAGCTGTCAGTGTGTGGCGAAGGGCTGTCCGAGCACGGGTCTGGAGCAGAGCGCTGCTGATCGCTGGTTAATAGTGGCAGTTTAAACTGTAATGAAGGGCTGATGTAACGCCCACGGCACGTCACTGTCTGACCAACTCACAGCACTCTGTTAGGGAGGATCACAACATTTAAAGCAAGAGAAACAGGAGTCCTGCAGCCTACAGCAATAGACACCAGAGTAACAATGGGCTCAGCAAAGAGTTTACAATGATCAGGATGAAGGTCATGCTGGACAGGTGGATTGAAAGACAAGAACATAAAAATCAACAAACAGAGAGCTTTAAAGGGTAGCATTGTAGCACCCCGTTTACACCAGGTTTAGCACTTATCTTGTCATAGAATTCTGTATTCCTGTACACCATTTGCCCTTGGGATAAAAAATGACCCGCTTTCGTTAAACCTCTAAAATAAACCAACTAAATATAATTTGAATATTAAAATCTTTTTTTGCATGAAGAAACAACCTCATCTTCATCACAAACTCTGTGAATGTCTCAGTTGTCCCTCATCAGTGTGGAATATTTCATCAGTGTTTAATCTGTGGACAACACTTGTTATTGATTAAAGTAAAAGGTATAGTGTCTAATGCTAAAAATACCTGCATAAGTGTAACAAGTTTAGTCATTAGTTATTGTGGTATAAAAATGGTTTTATAGCCTTCATGAAAATAGAAAATAAATATTTTTTTCTAAGGTAGTTTTAGAAAAAGTTACCAGATTTCAATATTGACAAAAATAATTGTTTAAATTAGTTTTTTTGTCCTGCTGTTTAACTGGACCTGTAAGTCAACAGGAGGGTTAAGATACATGTTTGTCAGTCCACGCTTTTCCACTTTCAACAAACTGAGCTTGTCCACTTCCAGAGATAGTCAAAGGCTGTGTTTACATAGGTGCAAAAAATCTCGCCTGACACAGATTGAATTTTGTCGCATGTATGTAAACAAGAAAATCTGAACGAGATCTGATTTTTTTATATCTGTTCTGAGCCACTTCCAAATCTAGATTTAAATCGGATGCAGAACAGATATTTAGGCATCTGACCTGCATCTAAACACACACATCTGATTAATCTTGGAAAGTGTAAACATGTTAATTATGTGGACAAATATTATGGGATGTTCTGTTAGAAGTCACACCAAAACAAGGTATTCAGACTTCACTGCAATGTGCTCAAACACACTGATGATGATAATAATAATAATAATAATACATTTATTTTTATTTAGCACCATTAAAATGTAATTAGCTTAAAAGATACAAGAACAACAGAAAGTACAGAAAAAACATACAAAAACACATACACCTCACAAATAGACAAGCCTAAAAAAGGTAAATCTTCAGGGATGCTTTAAAATATTCTGCTTGCCGAATATTATAGGGAAGTATATTTCATGTTTTTGGAGCAAGGGAAAAAAATGTCTAGTTATCCATAAAGCGCAGACGAGTTGAGGGAATGCTTGGAAGAATCAGAGCGACGGAGATCATTTCTAGAAGTTAAATGTTTTGAAAGATATTGAGTAGGGCTGCACAAAATATGGCAAAATTATCATTATCGTGAAAATAATATATGCAATATACTGTACATATGGCAGATGTGTGATAAATTACATTTATTTTATGCATTGGTTTCTCTAATTTTGACCAATCAGATGGTGCCTTACTATTTTTATCCCCACCTCCCCTGTAGTTGCTGTTCTGCTATTGGCTGGAGCGGCCCAAAGGTGAACCCAGAGCTGAAAATAAATACTCAACTGACAAGAGAGGAAAATGACAACAGCCAGAGTTAGAATATCTGCTGAGGTTTACACATTCATAATGTTTTAAAGACTAAATGTTTGCTCTTTGACGCAGTTTTTTAGTCTGAATTATAATTAATATATCTGAAGAATATCTTTTAACTGTTTATTTTAGTGGTTAGCACTGTTGCCTCACAGCAAGAAAGTCGCTGGTGCGAGTCCCGGCTAAGCCAGTTGGCATTTCTTTGTGAAGTTTGCATGTTTCCCCGTGTTGGCATGGGTTTCCTCCGGGTTCTCCTGTTTCCCCCACAGTCCAAAGCAGTATAGGTGAATTGAATAAACTAAATTGGCCATAGTGCATGAGTGTGTGTGTGTGAATGAGTGTGTATGGATGTTTCCCAGTACTTGGTTGAGACTGGAAGGGCATCTCCTGCGTAAAACATATGCTTGAATAGTTGCCGGTTCATTCCGCTGTGACGACCTCTGAAATAGAGACTAAGCCAAAGGAAAAATGAATGAATGAATGAATGAATGTTTATTTTAGTATCAGTAAATACATAAATGATTTCAAAACATAGCCAATAACATTTTTTCTAGGTAGATGTTATTTTGTAAGAAATGTTGTTATTGCAATACTCAACAATATCGCACAATATAATAACAATATGACATATTTTTCCAGTATCATGCAGGCCTAATATCGAGATTCTCAATCATGGAAGGCCTTATCAACACTGAATCTAACAGGGAGCCAATGTAGAATTTCCAAAACTCGATTGATCTGTTCTCTCTGTTTTATATATTATAGATTATGATCAAAATTGTAGTTTCCATGCACATGCCATGTTTGCTTAGTTTTCCTGTACACAAAAGTCATGTAGAACATGATGAAATAAAAGCAAATGGTCTTGGAGAAATTCATATAGTGGTTTACAAGAGAAGCATTTGATGTTTTTGGACACGCTAAATCTGGCCTGCATATAGTTGTAATCCAATCATATCACCGTGAGCAGAACAGTGTTCAGCATTAAGCATATCTCAGATAGAATATATATACAGTAATATAAACCCTCGGGCCAGTGTCTCCTAACTCAACACGGTCCAGTGTAACACAGATGTGTCTGTAGGCTGTCCATCCACTCTTCCTCGAATAGGGCAAGTGTGAGTTTGATGTGAAACTTTCCAAAAGCCAGGATACTACAGCAGGATTGATGTGTGTGTGTGTGTGTGTGTGTGTGTGTGTGTGTGTGTGTGTGTGTGTGTGTGTGTGTGTGTGTGTGCGCGCGTGTGTGTGATGGTCTCAGGGGACGGGACCATCTTCAGCACTTGTGCACAATACAGCACTGCGTCTTGAGGGCTAATGGAGGCAGTGAACAGTGTTCAGATGAGCCACTTTATTTAACAAAGTCAGACATGAACACACAACACTTGTCTGTCTGAACTAAAAATTCTAAATAAAATGACAGTTTTTCACAATCCTTTTTACATTCACTGAAATGTTTCAATACCTCTACCTCCAAACAGGCTTCTCATTAATTATAGTGATTTCGTTTTCTACACGAAGAGTTCTACAAAGAAGAATATAGGGTTGATACTTCAAGGGTGTATTAAATTGATCAAATGTGTCATTTATAAAGTTGCAGAAGATTTTGATTTCAAATAATTGCTGCTTTTGTGTGTTTTTACTTTTCAAAGAAAGCTGAAATATAAATGTATATTTATTTATATTAAATATTTATACAATAGTTCTTTGTGGTTCTTGAATCTGATTGGCTGTTAGCCATGCGATATTCTGACAGTAACAGCACTTGTCCAGCTTCTTAACCCTTCACCCTTGTGCATTACTCCTCCCACATACAGCGACAAGCAGAGGACACTCTACAGTTTGACAAATATTGCTTCTGTTGGACAACATAATGTACTTTTGAGGCTTGTTTTAGTCGAGAACGTAGTTGTTTAGATTGCAACTATGCAGTCTATTTATAAGGATAGTGCCTATTTTAAAATATTTATAATTTCTGAGAGACAGCGCGTCGGCGGCCATTACCCTGTCTTTGAGCAAAGACGGATGACGATGTTCATCCACAAGATGGCGACAGAGACAGCGTAATAAGCCCTAAGATAAATAGAGCATAATTTCAAACTACAGCTGATCAAATCATTATTAAACAGGTAAATGACTTTCTAAGTTGATCTCTCTCTTTTGTATGTTGTAGTGCTGTATTTATACCATAGTAATATTGTGATCTCCCGATTGCAACAGAGAAATACTGGGGAATCTCTGTAGACTGATGGCATTTTATGCCGTTCAGCCTTAAAATCTTAAAATGTGAGCAAAATCACCCGTTTTGTCATCACTTTAGATATTACGCTAGAGAATCATTCAAAAACTAGCTCTAAAGTGACGTTAGTGAATGAGCAACAGTTTCTGCTTTTCAGCTGCAGAAGAAAGTAGTTCCTCTTACAAAAGGGTTTTTAGACTCTCCGTGTTTGATTTTCTTTTTTATATACACGATTATGCTGTCGAACTGTTGTATAAGCGCAATATCACACTCGTAGCAGTGCGATGTGGCTGTATATTGTCACTGGTGGGACACTAAGGCACTCGGCCTGCGGCCTTGTGCGGCCACGCCTCCCACCAGTGCCGATATACAGCCACATTGCACTGCTACTCCTGTGATATTGCTCATATATATAATATGTATATATGACTGGTTCAATTGATACATTAAAAAGCACAAATACTATTGATACATTAAAAAGCCCTAGTCTACTATTACTACTATTAACACTAATAATAATAATAATAATAATAATAATTTTCCAGAGCACAAAATAAGCATATTAAACATTTCTTGAAGATCATGGCAGACTAAACTTAGTTAATGACTAAACTTACTTACTTAATGGCTGCTGCTTTAATGCACTTTTATCAAATCAATTATCTTTTTTTTTCTTTTACTTTTTTGATAATTAGAATAAACAATTCTGGAAAGTAATGTAGTTTTATTAGATATGCCTGTTTATCTTGATTCTAACCTACAGTATATTCATATTAACAAGTTGTTAAGAGTAGTGCAAGTCTCAAAAACCAAAACTATTTTATTGCTGAAGACTGTTATGTAGCCATGTAAAAAGTCTGCACAGCTTGAGGTTTAAATTTAGAATGAACAAATATCTCACAAGATAAACCCATTAAACAACTGATGCAAATATATTAATCTGTGATGTAAGATTGTCGCAGCTCTTAAATTTCATTTCTAGAAAGTGTTTTTATATTTTATTCTCATTCTGGAGCCCTGTTACACTGCTAACACACTGATCTGTTTAGCATTTAGTGATAGTAACAACAGTGTTCTAAAAGTAACAGTAATTTGAAATGTTGGTGATTCTGTTGTCTAAACTATGCGTGAACCAATATTCTCGTGGAGTGTCTTTAGTGTAAATAGACCATCCTTTAATATAATATATTTCACTATTTGTTTAAACAGTCAAAATGACATTGATGTGTCCCTATTGCAGCAGTAGTGTTAGGAATAATACATGTAGTAGGGTACTATTTGAAACAATGGGCTGAATCCAACTTTTGCCACTGTTTGTTTTTTCCTCCCTTATGACATAGCACATCACAAAGGCATTTAATATCTAGGCCTTTTATCATAAATCCAAAGAAAACATTCAAAAAGTAAATAAAATGCCTATTGGATATTAAATAAGGGAGGGCTTTGTTGTCACAAAAAGGCAGTATCAATTTTTATACTTATGGTATTACAAACTGTTTTAAAATATATCGCCATAATAGACAATGGGAATGTCATTACAGTGGAATGCATACTGGGAATTTGGGACACAGGAACCTGGATCCTATTGATCTCTATAGGTTGATTGTATCATATTTACACTGACTTGCAGTAAACTGTAATCACTCACACTACAAATTAGTGCTCATTGCTTAGAAAATGCTTCTATTTTCACTTAAAATATGTAAACATTCTGTAATTGCTATTTTCATTGTCCCTTTATGTGCTTGTTGTAAATAGACACCTCTTAGACAATGTACTTATTTTCACTTTATCACTTTTTGCTTTTAGTGAAGTACAAACAAGAAGTTGCTGTCATTTTCAGTGTATTATATAACTTGCTTTAAGATTTTAAGTCTGTAAGTGCTAAATGCATGTCAATTTTGTTTTTCTTATGATTGTCAGAATTACCATTTTTGACAGGACAGCAGGCCCAGAGTGACCTCCTTTTATGCTTCGCTTGCAGGATCTTAACCGATACCTGGAGGACAAAGTTTACCTGGCTGGGAACGTCTTCACCCTGGCAGACATACTCATGTATTACGGAATTCACCACATTATTGTAAGTCCCTCAGCGGTGAACTTCAATCGTTTGAGAGAGGTGATGCAGAGCTCCCAATTAAAGCAGTAAGACGCTTCAAGCACAGGAGAAACCTGACACAGCAGAAAAGATGAGACACGTAGTGATGTCATATCCCAGGACAGCAGCCAAGGAAGTTTAAGGAGCCTGAAGGAGCCCATTGAGACAGGAAGAGAGGGATGAAATGAGAATTAGAGAGAAAGGAAATAGAAGATCATATCTCTGCATGTCAGTGTTTGTAATTGTCTGACTACATGACTGACAGAGAGTTGCCATTACCCAGAAAGCATTGGCGTGTCACTCAGTTTAAAAAGCCTGAAGATAAGGTCAGTTATACAGTTGTGCTCAGAAAAAATAGCAGGGCCTTAAAGAGTGAATAAAGTGCACATTTTTTTCAAATAGCTCTTATTTCCATATTTCAAATATAATTTAAATATTAAACATTCAATTCTTAATTAAAGCATTAGTAGATTTCCTCTTAATTTTGAATTAAGTTTTGGGTGAACGATCTCTTTCATAAAGAACAATTATTGACATTTTTTATTTATAGAATGATTGAATTCTCTGCTTTTATTTTGAAGACTCTTCCCCCGATCTCCAAATTCTTTAGCCATTTATGCCGATCAAGCAGCAGATGGAACAACAGTTGTCTGTTGTTTTTCTATTACACTACTACATACACAAGTAAATCATTTACAATCCACAAATATCACTATTGCTAATAAAAGTGGTTTCAGAGGTTTTTATTTTTACACAGCTGTACAGTGTCTAAATTGGTATTCACCCCATAGTAAATTTCATGCTTTAATGTTGTACAGAGTTGAACCACAAAGGAAGTTGTTTGTTTGTTTTTTCATGTCACTGCCTGAAATTTTGTGCAGTTTTTCGACACACATAATTTTTTGTATTAAGCATTCTTCAAGTGTTTATTAGAATTTCCCCATTTTTCTGTATATTGAACAGTGTTTGACATATGAAAAATATGGCATGTAGTCTGACAGACAAAAAGTGTATATGTACCACAGTCAGTTGAAACCCCTTAACTATTTATAACTAATCTGTTTACAGGTATGTTGGTGAACTGATTATTCTAGTTTGTAAAACCAATTGCCTATACCAGTTACCATAACAAATGTCTCATAATACTTGAAGACACTTTTTGACCTTGAATACTTTTTTTAGACAATGTAATGTACGCTATATACATCTGGTTTACCTTACATTTGTATGTTACCTTACGTTTGTTCTCACTTTTTTTTAGGTGGAATTGGCTATACAAGATAAAGAGTGCTATCTGAATGTCACCAGATGGTTTGATCATATTCAACACTATCCAGGCATACGGCATCATTTGCCTCCTGTGGTGGTTCTGAGGAACAGAGTTTACCCAAGTGGTCACCACTGAAGGTTTTGGTTACTTACACATCCAATAAGCCAGACCTTAAAGTCCTCTAAGGTAATGCGCTGTCATCCCTAATCATGATGTTACCCCAAAACTTCAGTACAATCAAAGCAGGATTTTTTGTTTGTTTTGTGAGCTGAATAATAGATGCTAGTAGTGTTATTTTGTATGTAAGCTTAGTATGTTGAAGGTTTATTAAAGTTCTGTGAATTGGAGTATCTCACCATGATCACTGATCAACATCAGACTGCCTTTTGTTAATGGAAAAGCAGTTAATTCCAATATTAACTTATTAATAGTTTTATTTTTTTTGTCTTAATACTTATTATAATAAAAAGAAATGTAGCGCAAATCTTTCCTCATTGGCATTTTAAGTAACACTTTACATTTTGGCACATGTAGGTAATGTATTTACTAACGTGAACAAACTATAAACAATGTTTGTACAGCATTTATTAATTACAGCTCATCATTTACTAATGTCTTAGTTCATGCACCATGAACTAACAATGAATGGCTGTATTTTCATTAACTAACGTTAACAAAGATTAATTAGAACTGTAATAAATGTATTGTTCATTGTTTGTTCGCTTTAGTAAATCCATTTACTAACATTAACTATGTGTCCCATATTGTAAAGTGTTACCGCATTTTTCTTCTGCAGTTTCTCTCTTTCTCCTAGTCTTAGCGCTGGTGTGGGCAGTAGTCTGGGGTTTGACAGGATGTCATGTTTTTGCTCTGGGGCAGCAGGCAGAGTACCAGCTGTAGCTGCTCAGACAGCACTGGTGCGTTCTGGTTTTCATGTGATTTTCACTCCATCCATAACCAGTCTGTCATTTCCCCCGAAATCCCCTTCTGTTGTTCATAGCTCTGAATTTCTTTAGTCATTTGAAGTTATATAAATTGCATAGTGCATCAAAGGTTACAATATTCAAAATGTTTTTACATATCAGTGTGGAACATTATGTAAAAAGGATGCATGCTTGTGATTTCACATCACAAAATGAAAGGATTTTTATAAGGGGTTATGACAAACATGCTTTTGCAGCAGGAGAATTGTTCCTGAGAACATAGCGGCTTGATAATAAACTGATGACTCAAAACATCTTTCGGGAAAGCAAGTTCTTTTATATTACGCTTTAACATGTGGCCAATCTGGTTTGGAGCTGCTCTGTCCGCAGCCTTTATGGTGGAAAAGCCTCTTGTTATGAAAGGGAGATGTGTTTTTGCACGTTTACTTATCTGCTGTGCATATGCTGACAAAAAGATCCCTCTGTTCTTTTTATTATACTTCCTTTCCTGTAAGCCTTCTTTATGAAACGTCTGCCGTTCTCAAGCTCAAGTTTGTGTTCTTTAATGTCAACAGAATGTTGTCCTGTGCCAATAAATGAAAAAGGGAAAACAGACCGATCAGTGTCTTTTTTTTTTATGAGTCCTCATTCTGGATATATGACACATAACATTTTTTGCAGAATTCAAAGAATTTCCATCTGACATTCACTGTGTCCATAGAGGAACCGCAGCGGAACAAAGCGATGTGTGTTTGTGGAAGTGCAAACTGAAGAAGCGACAGAAATCTTGCAGTCATCAGAACAGGCCTTGTGACCAGATAATGGAGATATCCACAGTGAAGTCTCTGTCTGCCTGTTTATTTCTGTCTCCAGATTTAATTGGCTGGCTAATCTAAAAGAGGGTTCCCTCATCAAGATGAAATTTATCGCCTCTTTCACGTCTACAAATGATGACCAAACCACATGTAGCAGATGTTCCTGAATGGAGGTCTTTAATGAGATTTCAGGAGAAGTTTTCCACATTTTTCAAACATCATTTCAGGTGTCATGGGGTCGTTACAGCTGTAGTTCTAAGTCGAGGAAGATGAAAGATGTTTCAAGTCACGGAAAGATCCACAGCAGGAGGTATAGGACACTCCAATTAGTTCGAGTCCTTGTGTTCTATGCAAGGTTTAGGGCAATCTCCTCTTCATGGGTGGACTTCTTTTATTTGTGTCGCTTTTCAGATAATTCAATGAATTCTGCTTAATTTGCCTTGCGGTTCTCAAAAAGTCAAAGTTTAAAAGTTTGGGGCATTAGTTCTCACGTGGTTCATTTCGCAGCATGTCACGAGGTCAACACCACCTATTGCTTTCCCAAAAGGCTCCGGGGACTTGCGGAAGAGCAAAGACTATCAACCCTAGGAGACGCTTCATTTATGCCTGTCTTTGATGCAGCAGGATCTCAGTCAAGAAACTTAAGTAAAAAACTGCAGCACTTCTGGAACTAAAGAATTCTAATAGAAGGAAACATCATTGACACAACCACAGACCACAATAGATAGATGGATACACATCGACTTTGCCAAGCTCGCATTTTGTTTGCATCATGTCCCCTGAAGTGCCTGAAGTTTTCACCAACTGTTCATTATGTCTCGTTAACAAGATAAAGAGCCGCATGCCAAGCGAGATGTGAAGCTGGGAAAACAGAAGACCCTGATTGATTCAATGAAACTATCAGCGCTGCGTGGGGCGCATTAGCGCAGGGTAAGTGGTTGTGACAGCTCCCGTGTTATCTGCACCCAACAGGAAGTGACAGTTCTACCATGCGCCCATAAAGCAGGCATCTGATTGTCTACTGCAATTACATGACTGAAGCAAAACAGGAAGAGAAAAAAAAAAAAAAAAGTTGTGCGGTGGTAACGCATCCACACACAATTAATAGCTTTACTTTAGAACGGCAGGAAGCAAATTAAGGTGGAAATTCTCCACTTGAGGCAGTGTTATTGTCAAAAACATTTGTGAGTCTGCGAATTAATATGTCTCAGAGGCAGAAGTGTTTTACAGATGCGGATATGCGTATTACCCTGGATTGAGGTATGCTGAGCTAAACACTGGCATCAAAGGCCTGTCACTCTTACTTAGAGATGGAAATATGCAATGGCTCAATATATGGAGAGTAGTGTCTTTTATCTTGACTGCTGCCTTTGTGTTACCCTCTTGCCTATGTATAAGAAAGGTCCTGCAGAAGGATCGCAGGTGTGAGTCTTTGAGATGCTCCTTGTTCACTTCATCAATCACAGAAGGCGTCTGATTTAAAAGGTGCTAAAGTATATGTGTGTGACCCCAGGCACCATGATGGCACCTTAATACTGACACGGATGACAGAATTCTCCAGAAATAGACTCTGCTGCACGGAACCCTGCCCCAGCTGCACGAAACACACTCCTGAGAGGGATATGTGGGCCTTGTGCACCATGTGTGCGTAGAGACTGTCATTTAAGGGGTTATGGATTTGGCTTGAGGGTACCAGAGGTTTGGGTGGGGGGTAGTTAAAGACATGAAAATGTCTTCCTGAATCATAGGAGATTAGAGACCATACATAGAAGGTGCAAAGGCACCTTTTATATTTGTAGGAGTCACTAAGGGAGTAGAACTCTGTTCTATGTTCTGTAAAATCTGTTTCAGGCACTGAGGAGAGATTAACTTGCAAATTTTGTGATCTTATGACAATATATGGTGTTTTATAGTACAACATGCTCATGAGCATAGTGTTGAAGGGGTTCATCCCTTAAAATATTATCCCAGGTGGCATCAGTTTTAGCCCAAGTAACAAATGAACATTTATGGTAGAAGCGGAAAATGCAAAGCACTGACATTTTCTGTGCTATATAAGAACAGTGCCACCTACTGCACTATAATCAGGCCTTCCTCCTTATATCTGACTCATAGACTCATATCTTCTTGTGCAATCTATGGGTATACGTTATTTTTTCAGTCTGGTTTGGCAAAAAGGTTTAAAAATATGCACACTGATTGGACGTGATCAGAATTAGTCCTTTGTCCGGTTTAACTTTGCTTTGGTCCTTTTGTAGCTAACTTCATACTCATGACTAAATGAAACTGTAGCAGTAGAATGTGGCCATAGTTTAACTAAAACAACAAATTAAAAAACATGGCTATGTCAATTTATTAGTGTGTATATATAATTTGGTTATAAAAATAACAAATTGTTGAAACAATCCCTTTCTTTCTCAACTTGATCAAATCTAATAGATTTTTATTAAATGTTTTTGCAGAGTGCCAACCGGTTGCCTTCTTATGAAGTACAACTGATCAAATCACCAATCAGATGTGACCTGATATCAGGGTTCAAAGTCTTCTCTTCTACTACACAAACAAGAGGGTATCTGATCTCCTCTATACACCACTTTCTCTGGTTGCCCCCTTTGCCCCACAGGTCTTGCCAGGGAACTTCAGCAAGACCTCCTGTGTTAATGTCTTCTGATAGGATGTCTCGGGGGTGCTGTGAGAAGTGATACTAAAAGTAATTCCAACTGAAACGGCATGACAAAGAGAATACTTTTATGAGCTCTCTGAGCTCCAGAGGCATAAGGCTGATAGACTGGAGATCAGCCTGCAGTTGTTTATCTGGGTTCATGTGTCAGGGGCAGTGCAGTGCCCTCAGCTACCCTCCTAATGGCCACTGGTCAGAAAACACTCCAATAGCATCTAATTAGCATATCCTCTGTTTTAATCTGCATATTTGTCACACCGGTTGTGAATTTTTAATTTGTGCTTAATTAAAATGCGGGTCTTAATCCATCCTGACTAATTTATTTAAACCTGGAGTGATATCTAGAGTTTCTCTCAAAGCCACAATTTACTTATTTTTTTCCTTGACATATTTCTGTAACAAACACATAAATGCAGATATCATGTAGATTTGCCAAAACGAATAAACACTAGTTTTCTAAATGTAACTTGAATTACTCAAAAAGCAATTGTGTAAGTAAATTTTTAATATAACTGCTGTAATTTATATAACTTTAAAGTATATCATGATACAGCTATTAACAGCAATTATATATATATATATATATATATATATATATATATATATATATATATTATTTAAAAATAATTTAAAAAAGAATTACATAACTAACTGACATAACTAACATAACTGTAAATCTGCCATTTAAATATTTTATATAATTCAATGTCAACATACTAAATATTTCCCCAAATATTTATGATGTTTAAAATATAAAATGTGGAATTCATATACTTATTCAGTTTCACTTCACTTCACTGATGGTCCCATTAACATTTTGTTGATTATAGGTATTGTTTCATCTACAAACTGTATAATAATAGCTGACTAGTAGGGTTAGGGTTCAAATAGGTTAAACTGTACTTGCAATGTTTTTATAATCAGTAGAATGTCTATTATAAGTTACGTCTAAAAGATTGTAACAATCAATATAAAAATATATTGCTACCAGCACTAGCATGGAGAGCACATGATGAGTCCAGATTAGTGATAAAGATATGCATGTTTTATGCAAGTCTACAGAACAGAGAATGAGCTACCCAGAACATTCTACCTTTTTTGTGAAAGGTGGTTTTAGTGGGCATACATGGAGTCACATCAGTGGCTGGCAGCCAGACGGCCCGTCTCTAATGCAATAACCTTGACAGGACATGCTTATGAACCAGAATGTACCTTTTACTCCTGCATGACTGTATCCCTGCTGCACAGCATTCACCGCTCAATGGTCGTGTGCTTGTCTTTGTGCATGAGGCATGAGTACTCTCTCAACATACAGATGCCGAACACATCCTCTGACCAATCATTGTTGACTTTAATATCAAAATGTTGCAAATACCAAATTTTAAACACTATATATTTATGTGTAGTTCTTTGTGAATTATAACTTGTATTAAAGGTGCCATAGAGTGCATTGATACATTGTTTTCTGATATTTATATAGAAGGTATGGATAAGTGCAAAATAAATATCCAGCAATGATTTTCAAGTCCATTAAGATACCTAGGAATAAGCCCTAAAATAAAAGCTCAGATTTTACCTTATTTGGAAGGGTCATGAATATTAATGAGCTGTGCTCCAATGCTCTAATAATCTTCTCCTGTCTCTGATGCCCACACAGCGTGATGTACTCTGAAATACATATTTTCAATATAGTAATCAAAAATTTTTTGAACAAACTGAGTAGATGCCTTGCCAAATGGCAATCTTTTCAACTGAAGTAAAAAAGAGGTTTACATTAGGAGCGAGTCAGCTGGGGCAACTAAAGCCTGATTTATACTTCACCTGGTTCCGTACCATAATGCTCCACTGATGACACGCGCACAGCCACAAGTTGTGCTTTTTTTTTATACTCGACGTGATTGCTGTTGTATTATTTGCAACAACAGGGGGTGACACCCAATACCTGTCATGACGAAACAGTGGAAAAGAAAAAGTCAATGAGTGGAGTTGCTAAATAAATTAAACTATTGAATTAATTTAAGCACGTTAGCCTCACAGCAAGAAGGTCGCTGGTTCGAGCCTCGGCTGGGTCAGTTGGCGTTTCTGTGTGGAGTTTGCATGTTCTCCCCGTGTTCGCGTGGGTTTCCTCCGGGTGCTCCGGTTTCCCCCACAAGTCCAAAAACATGTGGTATAGGTGAATTGGGTAAGCTAAAATTGTCCGTAGTGTATGTGTGTGAATGAGTGTGTATGGATGTTTCCCAGTGATGGGTTGCAGCTGGAAGGGCATCCGCTGCGTAAAACATATGCTGGATAAGTTGGCGGTTCATTCCGCTGTTGCAACCCCAGATTAATAAAGGGACTAAGCCGAAAAGAAAATGAATGAATTAATTAATTTAACTATTGAATGAATTAATTAATTTAACTATTGAATTAATTTAATTGGAGCCACATGCAAAGTTACAAAAAATGTGCACACTGCCAGCCAAAATTGTTGCACTCACCCAAAGCGAACTTCCCCCAACACCACGATGACGTCACATTTGCCATACTAAAACCAAACGAACTTGCAGGCACAGTATAAACCAGCCTTAAGTCTATTCCTCTATTATTGCTTGAGTTATGTGTTGTGAATAACAAATAAGCTAAATTATGATTATACCCGGCAAAAGGGACTGACAGAGATGTATTTAGAGTTGTATTTTGTTGGTTTAACATATTTGAAAACAAAAGCAGGAATTATCAACATTGTAAACAGATGCTGAGCCACCCCACTGGACTTAAGTGTATATAAGGAGGTTGGAATGCACCTCTGATTAATTTTTTTTTTTTACATCAAATTTGTCCGAACATGTTTCAGCCAACTTTCTGTCTAAAATAGTACAGTTAACAACCATGATTTGCCCTGGCTGCTTCAGCAATAAAAAGCAGATTGCCACTAAAAGAGTTAGTGTCTTTTTAAAGATAACTGTCATTACCTCTTCGACAGCCAGAACATCAGTGCTGAGAGCATGTTGAGGCAGCGTTTGTGGATGGTTCATGCAGTCATTCTGAGAACATGGCAATGTTGCAATTGCGACTCTCCCTTCTATGTAAAGGAGCAGTCCCTTCTGTTGTTACCCAGACTGGTCTCTCTGCCAAGCACAGAGTATTAGTTAGCGCTCTGGGAAACTATGAATTACAGTGGGAACTCTTACTGGGCTAAACCCCATTGACTTTATACTCCTTTAACACTTTTATAAAAACACAAGTAAAGCTATTTATTTGTGTAAATCGAAGTAATTTTCAGATTCATCAATGTGATATTTTTTTTCCAAATGTTAGTTGGTAAGAGGAAATGTATGCCTGTTCCCTACCACATGTAAATGCTGTGTATTTTTTATTTGTTCTTTTTGGCAAACTGATTATTATTTTGATGTACCAGCACTATCATATTTTACAAGTTTTTTTTTTTTTGTAGCTTTTGAGCATGCTCATCGTCACTTTTTACAGTCATCCAATCCTATAGTACCTGTTCAGCAAGTATAAATTACTGGCTACTGCATTTTTATAATTAGAAATATTCTCTAAATGAGATAGTAATACGAAGTCATGGAAGGTATCTTCAACTGTTCAGAATTGCTTCACAAGTTCCATTACCCTCACTTCCTTCAGTGGTGTGGCAACAATGACTACGTTTACATGGACATCAGTAATCTAATTATTTGCCTTATTCTGAATAAGAGAATAATATGATTCAGGTGTTTACATGAGTTGCTTTTTGAATGTTCCTTTCATGATCCCGTTTTATGTTATAGCACATAATTCGAGTAATGTCATTGGAACATCACACTATCCACATTTTCTCCGGAGTTTCATATAATTTTGAGTGTTTCATTTTTAATTTGTCGACTTTAACTGCAGCTTGTCACTTTCACTTTCATTCAGGACCATTTCATGCATGCCCCCAGTGACAAACTAGATTTTGGATGCAAGTATGAACTGCTGGAAGAGTGTTATTTTAATCTAATTTGATATCGCACACCATATGGGAAAAAACCTCCGCATTTTGCGATGCAGGTGTTTGTTGTCCTTCACTGACTCGGTAGGTGCAGAGAATAGTGTCAAACAGCTGTGTGTGTATAGACTATCCTGTCGCAAAATACGGCGAAAATCCTACATGATGGTAATAGTTTGATTAAGGTGTTTACATGTCTGTACTGCACTTCAATAATGCGACTAAAATCGGCATACTCCACATGTCTTAATTCGATTTCTGTTTAGTTTGATTATGACCTTAATCGGATTAAATTAATCAAAAATCGTTGTTTACATGGCAGACTCTAATCAATACTAATCAGAGTATTGTCTTAATCGTATTAAAATCAGATGTCCATGTAGGTGGACTGTGCAATTGTAGTGCATTTATGATCATAAATGCACTACGTCACAAGGGAGGCATGGCCGAGAGCATTGGGAACGAGCGAGGCCAGTCGTGCAAGTATTAACAAGCATCACCTGTTTGCATACCAGCGTCAAGTCTCACAGAGGGATGGAAGCATCAAAGGAGGAATGACAACAGAGGAAGACGAGAGAGGACCAGGCCTTGAGCTTATGTTTGTTTTGCTTTCATTTCGTTGGTAGTCACTGCGAGAGACTGCCGCTGCCTTTTTGTAATGTTTATTTATCTAGAAATATCATTGAAAGTTTTGTTGGTTCTCCGCCTCCTTCTTTCCGATGGCTAGGAGGCCATCAAACCTTATTACCGGTACCACCAGGCGGGGTCGAACCTGACTCCCATCCAAGGCCTGTAAGCTGACATCTGCACTTGCAGCAAAGGTTAACAGTGCCGCTGGACATGCCACCTCTTCTCTTGCATGTGATGGCCATCCAGCAAGTACATTTGACCACAGCTCTAAAATAGATGCATGAGAATAGTGTGTTGAGTTGTGATTAATACAGAAACTATTCTCAGCGAGATATATCACCCTTTAAGGTAACTATGGTCACAGTGCAGGCTCAAACCGTTCTGTCTGAACATGTTTAAGGTGTGGGATGTCAACAAATTTTTTTTGATTAATTTGAGATGGGGTGCAGCCCATCTCATGCCACTCTTAAGCCCCCCAAGTGATTGACAAAGTGGCCCTGAGATGGACAACCTAGAGATGCTGGGAACCTCTCCCCAGGAAGTAGTGAGGGCACTGCTCCTTCCCCTAGCAGGGCCTCTCTCGGGTTCCTCAATTTCAGTCTTGAGTTGGTCGCCATCACTCTACCTCAAACACTTCCATGGGTACTTCAGTTGTACCGTGGGTGCCTTGCATGCACAGAGAGACAACGCAATCAAGCCTGTCCCTCTATTTGGGATTGTTTATTAGATTGATCTAATACTTAAATGGGCAGCATTGTGGCTCAGTGGTTAGCATTGTCGCCTCACAACAAGAAGGTCACTAGTTCGAATCCCGGCTGGGCCAGTTGGCATTTCTGTGTGGAGTTTGCATGGGTTTCCTCTGGGTGCTCCCGTTTCCCCCACAGTCCAAAGACATGCACTATAAGTGAATTGGATGAACTAAATTGACCGTAGTGTATGGGTGTGTGTGAATGCAAGAATGTATGGGTATCAGGGTGACCCCTGATAAATAAGAGACTAAGCCGAAGGAAAATGAATTAATGAATAATACTTAAAATAAGTCAGCTGACTAGAGTTCTTGTGGGGAGAGGACTTTATTGAAGGTTGTATAGCATAGTTCTTCTGCAGCGATGTTAGCATGTCATCTTTCAAGGGTGTTTACCCAAAGATCTCTCTGGTGACAGTACCAGCTACAAACAAACCATTGTAAGTTTACTCAGCAGGAATCTTGTTTCAGTTGCTTCACCTGTTGTTTAATTTTTACCTATTGAGATCATGAAAGGGTAATTTTGTTTACACCTATCAATTTGTTGAGGTTCATGTATAGGGTCACACTTTTGGTACAGTTGATAACGTCTGAGGGTCATTCTATATGAATGGAACTGGACTAAAATACACATGACCTTTCAAGATGAAGCAAGGTTTTTACAGCACACATTTCATTGGTTGCGGGTTACATCCAAACTAACTCTTGATCTCAGCCCTGCACAATCTTCTGTTCAAAATGTTGATGCAAGAAGGCATCGTCAATTGCTTTTATTCTAGTTATTTGTTCATACAGATAAATCTAAGGGATGCATACTTTCTAGTCTTTATTTTGCTTCAATACAAACCGCAACACATTTATTTTTATGTTTGTTTTCAAATGTTGGGCATACCAATACAGGGTCATCAACCTCAGACTGTCCGTGTCTGCTCACAATCATTACCAAGGATGTGGAGAGTGCTCTAGCCCCATTAAGAGAATTGGACAATTGTATTCTCATTAATGAAATCTGTTGTGCAAGCACGGGGACCTGGTGCCCAAGCACCAAAACCAACTGGGGCTTCAGGTCAACTGGAAATAGGACAAGACCTGCCTCGCTCAGAGCATTTCTTTATTCAGTATAAAGTTGGATTCAGTCAACATGACAGCACATTTCACCAACAAATGTGCTCAGTCTATGCCAAACTGCCTGAATTCAATCATATGAAAACAATGGTTCCACAGAAATAATTTCAGAGATCCCTGTAGCATATTGCATTCATTGCCCATTAAAGCAGTTTCAGTTGTTACATATGAGACCACTTCTGAATTTTAATTTGAACCTTAATTTGTGGTTCCTGGATTGGAATCAGTTTGTTCATTTCCTTTCTGTGATAGAATTTGCAATGGTGGCTGCCCTTCCTCCACCTTGGAAGTATATGTTGCCACTATTGGGGCACATGATGATGCAGTAGATAAAGCACAATAGATTCCTAAGAGGCATCAGGAGATTTAAGTCAGTGCCTTTAACATGCCTTGAATTCAGGCCAACCGACGCAGGCCTGTTTTATCATGATAATCAAATCAGATGAACTACCTGTATGTCCTGCACACCACTAATCAAACAAAAAATAGATGCAAAACATTGTTCTGAGCTGAAATTGTTTATTAATTCTTTAATTAAAGGCAAATCCGACAGAGGCTAAATGGAGCATACACTAACCTATGTATTATCCTATGTCATAAGATGGCACCAAACAGTCAAAAATAACAGCATATACATGGATGTTACCATGTTCACTATCGGTTAAGATAATTTGAAGTACCCAGATGAGCCTGTGTTATAGGTTTTTTATTAGTATTATAGTGTTAGACCGCCGTGTAAAAGCCTAATCACATTTTTGTAAGCGAAAAGGGTATCAGTCAGATAGTCAGCTAATTTAGCTAGCTAATAGTTGGTTTTATTTTTTAACAACATAACCGCTGATTTAATCATTTCAGACCTAATCAAATATTTTTCTTAATTTTATTTTTTCAATTTCTGTTGTAATATAACATTTAATATTCATTCATTCATTTTCTTTTCAGCTTAGTCCCTTTATTAATTAGGGGTCGCCACAGCAGAATGAACTGCCAACTTATCCAGCATATGTTTTACACAGCGGATGCCCTTCCAGCTGCAACCCATCACTGGGAAACATCCATACACACTCATTTACACACATACACTATGGACAATTTAGCCTACCCAATTCACCTATACCGCATGTCTTTGGACTTGTGGGGGAAACCGGAGCACCCGGAGGAAACCCACACGAACATGCAAACTCCACACCGAAACGCCAACTGACCCAGCCGAGGCTCGAACCAGCGACCTTCTTGCTGTGAGGCGAACGTGCTACCCACTGCGCCACCGTGCAGCCCTAACATTTAATATATTTTATATAACTTCATTTAAGATCATTTGATTTAAAATAATGTGCATCATGAAAAATACTACACAGGTTATTTATGACTAGATTTTGCTACTTGCTATCACTGTATCTACTGTTAAATAATATAGCGAGTGTCCAAATTCATCTTGGGGCTACTGTATGTTATTCTTGTCAATATAGAAAAGAATATATGAGAGAGATTAAAAAAAATAACTACTTAGTCCTTGTTAATTGCCATACTATGACATTCGTTACATCCGATTCTAGAAACATCAACAGTGCCTTAAGAAATGTACGGTGCTGTAGGGTTCAGCAGAGGAAGTGTTCACTTTCCCCTCAGAGGAAGACATGTGGGCCGTCTAGAGCCATGACTTAGTGTGCTTCATCCAGTTCGGCCCTCAGTCATTCAGCTCAAGGGAATCATATTGCACAATGAGCCATCATCCACTTGTTAGAGAGTCCTTGTAGAGCTTCGTTTTTCAGGCTATATTTAAGCGCACATGACAAACTGCTGATTCTTGGCCCTTTGAAAAACACATACGCTCGAGGCTGGCGTGAAATCGACATTTGCACTCTTCTGCAGGGTGTGAGGACGTGGGACAAAGCTGCCGTTATTGTGCTGCGGCATAATCTCTTGTTCTCCTCATCACTCTCCTTAACTCCCCTCATCTTCGCCACAGTTGTTATTGGGCTACTCTCCTCAACGCTTCCATTCCTGAGCTCAAAGTGTTTGAACTAGAAGCGCTGGGCCCCCCGAGGGCCCGTGCGGCTTCATAATCAAAGATATTTGGGATGAGTTTGGTATGGGTGGAAAGGTTATAGCTGTATTTTTTGCCATTAACTTTACATGACAGCACAATGAAGCTACTGTCACCCATATCCAGCTTTGAGACAGAGCCAAGATGTGCATAGATGCAATATTCTTGTTTACTGATTGATTTGGCTTCTGTGATTTTTTTTTTTCTTTTCTTTTCTTTTCTTTTCTTTTCTTTTCTTTTCTTTTCTTTACCTCTTGTCTTGTGACTAACCTACCAGGACTTGTTTGCTATAGCCAGACATTAACATATGAACCTGTGACATTTCTTTAAGTAATGATAACATGGCCTTTGAATTATTGTGGTATGTTATTGCCTTTAATCTAATTTCATGGACTGTTTCTCTGTAAATGAAGAAATGATTTGAGTCTAAGAGGCATGAAAGGACAAAAAGAGTTTTGGTTCAAACTCTCCCAAACTAAAGACATCTTCCTTAGCAAAGTTGTCATAAAATACAACTTAAGTGAGTTTGTGCTTAAAACAAGACAAAAATATAGATTTTGTCACAATAAAGTGTTACCCAAATGGCAATCTAAAGACAAAATCTATATTTTTGTCTTGTTTTAAGCACAAACTCACTTAAGTTGTATTTTATGACAACTTTGCTAAGGAAGAAGGAAGAAGGTCTATATCTTTATGTGTTATTTAATGACATCACTAACACTGACTAACAATGAGAAGTACTTTTATAGTATTTAATCATCTTTGTGATGCGAGCTTAGAAAAATACAAAATATTATTGTTAGGTTATTCGTTTTTGTTAACTCAGTTCCATTAAATTATACTAAGAGACACATCCTTCAGTTATAATAAAAACATGTTTTCATTTAAATGAACTAAGTTTCATTTGTTTGTTGAATAAATGTGTATCCTTGAATAAGCTTTATATACATACATATTTATATACAGTATATACATGTGTAATTTTATTTATGTATTAACAGTAAAAAATATATATATATATATTTGTGTAATATATAAGCGGAAATCCATGACCTTCTGTTTCATTTGGGTGTAAATATTAGAAAAACAAAGGCCAAATTCTAGTCGTCCATCACTATGGGAAAAACCCAAGAATGCAGTAATGATGTGTGGCATAAAGTTGTTGACCAGCATAAATCAGGATTTCGCTATAACTGAACCACTTAACAACTGTAAAATGTCAATTTCTGCTATCAGAGTAATAATTATGTTTAAATAAAGATATTGGCAAATTTGTCAATATTGGCCTGACTCACGTTGAGTAGGACGCTTTGCTTGACTGCAATGATTACAGCTAGAGAACTGCAGACAGCAATTTTGTCTTAAGGTCAGACACCACCTACGTATTCATAACTTGTTTTGGAATGTTGCCATAAAAAAGCCTTTGTTGTCATCAAAGAACCTACACTCAAGTGTACAGTTTGCCAACAGATACTGATCTTTCAATGGGACTGGGATCTGTGATCAGGTCAGACAAACCAACAATGCTCTTGATTTAAAAACATTTAAAAAAATCACATGAATACTGATCACAAACGGTGTAGTCCACTGATATTTGATAAAGCACATTGACCTTTAACCTCAAACACATTTTAAAGTGTCATGGCTTATTGGCTTTTTTCCCCAGTTATAATTCGGGATGTTTTAAGATAAGAATTGGCTCAGTATCATAATTATCACTTTATATGAATAAACGCTTAAGTTTAAGTACTAATTCACACTATTAAATGGGCTTTTTAAGAGTTATAGAGTTATACTTTATTGTCCTTTACAGGAATTATGTCTTGGACTCAATTGGACTCGTATAGTTTTGAATGGGAAAAAGTGTAATTGTCAATATGGCTCAATGAAGCTTGGCCTTCTAGTACTGGAGCCAATCATCGATCGCTATAGACTGACGTTTCTTCGGTGAAAGGACTCGGACCGGACGTGTGTCCTTTACAACAGTTTATGAAGTTGTTATTAATCCTTTAGGATCAGCAAACGCACTGGAATCTGAGCGAATACGTGCTTCACAGGAATGAGGAATATATCCACATAAATTCTGAAATCACTACTTTTAAACAAACCAACTACACTTGAAGACAAACGTTATTGGCTTTGTAATCTGTATGAAACAAAATACAAGGTACAGTCAGTCCCATCAAACGCACAACAAATGACGGAAACTACTCAAATGCCCACAAACTTGTAAACAAAGAGGCTGCTGTCATTTTGGGAGGAGATTTATCATTAGAACCAAGTTGGCAATTACCAAAAGATCAGCACGATCGAACGAGCCATTATTCAGACGATGTGTAACATGGCCATAAATGAGGTTGGTGTTGTGATCTCGTTCCCTTTGAGTGCGCATGCACATTAGCTTGGGCAAAAAATGCTGATTTAGTTTGATTTGAACATTTAGTAATGAAACTTAAGAAACAGTTGATGTTTAACGTTATTGGTGATTCCAAATGTGAAATGTAATCATAAACTTGGCAAACAGTTTCCTTATTCAAACAGAATGCCCGAGCATACTGCCCGAGAGGCATTTCAAAGATGGCCGCCAAGTAAAATGACTTGACTTAAAGACACTTTAACTTAATCCACATATAACAATAGACAACATATAACATTAGCAATATCAATGAAAAAAAAAAAAAAATATATATATATATATATATGGGATGTGACAAGATCTCGGGCTACGAGATCTTGAGAGACTAAATTGCGACGAGATTTCTCGTCAAGGTAAAAAATTGTCTCGTGAGTTGTGATGTTATAATGGAGCATGAGTGTGAATTTAGCACTGAAGATTGGAGGCAGGATTGGATTTAAACCGCACATCTGACAGGCTGGCCTCGGAGTTGCGCGTCACTCGTTTGCTTGGGTGGCGGGTGAGTGTGATGTAACTGTTTTTTTCTTCACCGGAGTTCAAAGGTTGCCCCATCCAAAAGCAGAGGCTGCTACAACTGCAGCTACATTAACCACGGCTCATAACATGTGATGGAATAGCACTTTAGATATGCTTAAAGCCATAATCGTCGTAAACACAAATCAAATTAAAATGTGGAGTATTCCTATTTCAGTCGCATTATTAAAGTGATGTACAGACATGTAAATGCTACAATCAAACTATTACCGTTGTGTAGGACTTTTAGCTGCATTTTGCAAGAAGATAAGACATACACACACAGCTGTTTGACACTTCTCTGCACCCATTGAGTCAGTAAAGGACCACAGACACACACATCTCTTCCGAGTGTGCGCGCACACACCCGTCGTCGTCATCATCGTCTGAACACATGTTTATGCTGTCTTGAAAAAACGGAAGATGTTGCTGAATGAAAGTGAAACTGCTGAAAAATTTAAAACCAAAACTTACATGATTACATAAATTTTTTTGCACATATACTGTACAGGGGAGAAGCCAGTCAGTAGAGTTTATAGCTAAATATTTAACAGTGTTTGCATGTCCTTTATGGCACAATTCATTATATTAAAGTGAAATTACATTAAATTAAATTACATTACATTACAGTAAAATAATTTTTATTACAAGATGCAAGATACAAGATACAAAAAGCACCTAAATTGTTTTGCATTTTGTGATTATTTTTTTTAGTTGAATAAAATATTTTCCATTCATGTATTTCATCATTGAAGATTTCTTAAAAATACTGTAAAAATCTTGTCTCGTCTCATTCTTGTGAACCCAATCCTGTGTCTTATCTCGTCTTGTGGAGTAAGCGTCTCATCACACCTCTAATATATATATATATATATATATATATATATATAAAAAATCTGTAAAGAAATGTATAGTCTTTGTTAGAATTTTGAGCAGAATAGTCACCCCAAGATACTTGAGGTATCACTTGTTTGAAATTTCTGGACGGTAATTACCCAGTCTTTTTGGGTCCACTATCATTTCCCTAGTTTCTCCAACATTGACAATAAATTGATCACACCACTGCAGTGTTCCTAATCTCAGACTGATATTTTGTAATATCCTTATTTTTTTCCTTAGCAGGAACAGTCAACAGTGTCAATATAGTATTTGATAATGTAATTGTTCTCATGCAGACTAAAACAAACATTTGTGTATGAAGTAAACATGATAGAAGCGCATACACAACCCTGAGGAGCACCTATACTAGTTAATATAACATTGGATGGTGTATTTTTTTACATTAACACAATGAGTGTGATTGGTTTACAAAGTAAAATAGCCACTTAATAATAAAACGATCAGCATTTAGATTAACCAGCTTTTCCAATAGTAGCCCTGGCTGAAGCATATTAAAAGATTTACTATAATCCAAGAAAAGTAACAGTGCATAAGCATTTGAGTTCTCTTAGTGCTGTAAAGTGAACTGATTGACAGTATTGACAGCATCAGCAATCCCTATTTTTTCCTTATGCAAACTGGAAAGGGTCCAACACTAAATTTACATTGCTTTTCAGTCTGGACACAACATATTTTTCCCAAACATCCCACCATTAGCTGCCTTTTATGTTGGCTGTTTGTTAGTACTTATAAAGTACATATTCTGCATGATCTAATGCTACATCCAAAATACCTGAACCTAAGCTACTACCTTAATAACTATTAATAAGCAGCTAATTAGGAGTTTGAGGCTAATGTCATATGATTTATTAATAGCGAGAACTGTATCTTATAATAAAGTATGACCGCATTTTCTATGAAAATAACTGTAATAATGCTGTGTTTTATGGCTAAAAATAATAAATTATGCCTCATACTTTATAAGGCGCCAGGGAATGGCACACTTCTATCTGACCAGGATCTTCATTTTCTGCAATTCTTCACCGCAATTCACCCTCCTCTGGAATTCTCTTAAACGATTCAAGGTTCAAGTTTTATTGGTATGATAAAATGATTTTTGCCAAACCATTAATGACATATCCTGAAGGTGAGAGCATCTGTGCATACTTTTGTTCAAAATCTTTGTGGGTTGTGGACAGAAAGTGTCTCTTCTTCATGTAGAATTAGAGCATAAGGTCAAAGGCTGTATTTGTTTTCACTTTTCTATAATATACTTTCATCTTGCTACAATCTCTCTCTCTCGCTCTCTCTTTAGAGTGATAAACTATAAGCTCAAGTGCTTTTAGATTCTCATCAGCTTCTGAATGCACTTATTTCCATATCACACAATTATTTTATTTTATCTATATAAATGGGAGATTTAAAAAAAAAATGAAATGAATCAAAGTGCAGTCCTTCAGGCAAATCTTGATGTTTTTTTTGTTTATTGACAAAAATGTATTGATGAATGAAACAGCTCACAGAAATCACTTTCAACCCTCATGAAGAAGAATATTATAGTCAATACTGTAGTGTTTTTGAACCAAAGTGCTTGAATTAATCTGCTGTGGTAATAGAGTTGCTATGGTAACAGCTATAGTACAGTTAAACAAATTACCCGATACACTTCGTTGTCTACAACTGTTTATATTATGCTACAATACACCACAGCTGTAGTGATATTACAATAAATATACAGTATAACAGACTTTATTATAGAATGGTCCAAAGCATTGTAGTATTTACTATAAATTACTATAGTTTTTTTTTTCATATGCACTGTAATAAGCAATTAGTTTTTGATTTAAAAAAAAAAAAAAGAGTAAACTTGTTGCCTAATTATTAAGTAAACAAATTATGTGCATAATTATGAAAGTTAAGTCTCTGCGTTTACTGCTTTTATTTTTTTTAAGTAAAATCAACCTGTTGCTTTTAAGGCAACGTGTTTACTCAGATTTTTAAGGTAAAGTAACTAATCACTTTTTACTGTGTGGGAAATCATGCAGCTTTCTGCTGGTCCACACATGACCAATATGAATCTGTTCAAAATCAACATAAAAAGAAAAAAAAATTCCATCATGCAAAATTCCAAATCTCCTAGATTCCTGTTAAAATTTCATTCAAATAAATAAATAAATAAACAAACACACAAACAAAGCCATTGGTTGAACATTTGACATATAAAGCGGGAAACAAGATTTGAAGTTTTTTTCTCATTGTTTGATTTCTACAGGATTTTTGTGAGATGTGTATATTGTGTTTTTGGTACCACTTTATATTAAGTGGCCTTAACTACTATGTACTTGTATCCAAAAAATAAATGCAATGTACTTACTGTGTTCACAATGTATTGCAGAACACTTCTGGCGCTATTGAGGTGGGATACAGGTAGGGTTAGGGACTGGTTTGGTGGTATTGCTAGGTTTAAGGGTGGGTTAAAGTGTAAGGGATGGTCAACAGTGTAATTAAAGATGTAATTACCGAAATTAATTACAGATGTAGTTACATGCATGTATTTGATCAATCGTAAGTACAATGTAAAAACATGTATTTACACAGCATTGTAACAAATGATTAATTTCAGTGTATTAGTTCAGGCCACTTAATATAAAGTGGGGCCATGTTTTTAATGGCCTGTCTGGAAATAAAGTTGTTGTGACTGGAAACCAAATGGAAGAACAAAGCTATGTCTGACCAGGATTTTCATTTTCTGCCTGGTGTGTTTGTGTTGAATGAATTCTGCAATTCTTCACCGCAGTTCGCCCCCTCTGGATTTCTCTTAAGAGGTTCAAGATTCAAGTTTTATTGGTATGATAAAAGGATTTTTGCCAAACCATTAATGACATATCCTGAAGGTGAGAGGATCTGTGCCTACTTTTGTTCAAAATGTTTGTGGTTTGTGGAAAGAAAGTGTCCCTTCTTCATGTGGAATTAGAGCATGAGGTCAAAGGCTGTACTGTCCACATTTTGTCTGTTTCTTTATGTGACCTTTTCTGTAATACACTTTAATTTTACTACAGTATATCTGTCTCTTTAGATTAATACAGTATATGTTCAAGTGCTGTTATATTCCCATCAGCTCCTAAAAACGGCACACACAGTTACATTAGGCCTACATAACTTTTATTTATATAGATTGGATATTAACCTTTGTGTACAGAATCAAGGTTACATTAGCATTAGCAAAATGTAGCAAAATTGTTTGTTGTCTTCTATCAAAACTGTATTGACGAATACAGCTTTCTGTCGTTCAGCATGCGATCAACTCGAATGCATAGTTCAACCCTCCAAAAAATCAGATTTACTCATTATTTACTCACCGTCAAGTGGTTTCGAACTTTCACAAGTTTCTTTCTTCTGTTGAACTCAAAGGAAGAGATTTTGAAGAACCTGTAAACATTGGCTTCCATAGTAGGACAACAAATACTCAATGATAAGTCAATGGTTGCAGGTTTTCTGCTTTTTCAAAATATATATTTTTTTTTACAGAAGCAGGAAAGTCATAAAGGTTTGAAACAAGTAAAGGGTGAGTAAATAATGACACAATTTTCTTTTCTTTTTTTTTGTAAACTATACCTTTAAACTGGCTGCAAATCTAGCTTTACACTAGTTTTCTTTTCAATTTCAGAAGCATTAACTTTAAATAAATCTATAAATCTATAAATATATATATATATACACATATATATGTGTGTGTGTGTGTGTGTGTGTGTGTGTGTGTTTGTGTGTGTGTGTGTGTGTGTGTGTGTGTGTGTGTGTGTGTGTGTGTGTGTGTGTGTGTGTATATACATACATTTATTTTTAAATGCGATGACAAAGTTACCTATAAGAAGATCTCTCACATGTGGTAACAACTTCGACTATCAATTTTTTTCTATCTATTTTCTTTAAACTATTTTGTTTAAAGTTCAGACACGTGGCATGAAATGAGGTCACAGTGTGTATAGAGCATAATGAGAAAAGTGTTTTTCCATAAACACATTTCCCAGGGGACTGCAGAGCAATGGGCAATGATTGTAAAGCACCACAGGCCTTACGCAGCGTGTGTATCTCCGAGCGTGCTCGCTCATGCTGGTGTGAACATTGCCTTTCTGTCTACTGAACATGTGTATGTAGCGTTTCTACTTATGTTATTTGTTTCATATTTATAAGCAGAGGAGCTAACAACAAATTAAAACACTTTATAGCGGTCCCTGTTGAGTATGTGGGGACACATCGCTTCCATCTTTCCAGATCTGTGAGTTAATTTGACAGCTCACAGGGTGTTGTGGAGTCTCCTCTGTGAGACAGGTACCCTAGGGCGAGCCAGCTGGATTGTGGATGCTTACAGATTTGGCTGCAGCTTCCTGCTGGGTGTCATCTGTCTGTGCGCTCTGCCGCTGCATGGCTAGATTTTTTTTTCCTTCCTCCTGACATCATGTGGCTGAGCAGTTTGTGCCTGGCAGGGTTTGTCTTTCCAGGTCTGCCATCAAACTCAGCCAGCGAGGTCCTAATCCGGCACGGCACCGCTCCCAATGCCGGCACCCCTGGGCACCCCTGCATCCCGCATGGGAAACCGCAGGCCGCTAAAACTTCCACAAGCGTCAGAGGAGATTGCTGCACTCCTACACGCGGCCATGGAGGGGAGGAGAGAGGTGGCAGGGGGAGCCACCGCCAGCGGACTTGTCTTGCTCACACACGGAGAATGTCCCCACTTCCACCGCCGACCTGTCACTTCGATTGCACAGTCTGCATAGAATCCATACTTCCACAGGTTCGGGCATCTCTCCGCCTGTTGCCGGCAGTTTGACTCGGACACCGACGCACGTCCGCAGGGGAAAATGACAGTGACGAGTCCACACACACTCGTCCGCATTCCCTCAAATCTGTCGTAAACATTAATTGCCAAAGACACAACCATTTCCACCAAAAGAGCTTTACAGTTTAGCATTGCCAGACGAGCCTGACAGGGTTGCTGGGGTTTCCAGAAAAGCACATGATGATAAGTGCATATGCTGATTCTCAGACTACAGGAGGGGTCCAGTGGACTTCAGCCCCTGAGAGAACGAGCAGAATAACTCCGACACCGGCCATGACTGGCTGTTTTGCTCTGTGTGCTGCTGGACTCTCAGGGGGTAAAACAGTACCAGGATTGGTGACCTGCTCTTTTGCCCTGGGTTGGATCTGACTGACGGAGAGAGAGGAAGTGCAAGAAAGTCGGGCAGGTTGGTCAGCCCCAGGAAGAGAACTCTCACCAGGGCCGGAGGTCACTAGAGGTCTTCCACCTGTTCCACGCCACCACCAGCCTGCCGAGTCCCTGCGGCCGCTTCTGCGGCGAGAAAAGGAAGATAAAAGACAGTGAGAGCGAGTAAACAAGAGAATGAGAGGGAGAGAAAGTCATTCACTGTAAAATAATGATACCCATTGGGTAATGTGAGCTTCGTGGCCAGAGATGGCAAGGAGGGGGATCTTGCAAGTGTGTGTGTGTGCTATAGTCAGCCCTGGTGGGTATGTTTTGTAAAGCTCGTCTCAGACCTCCTACTAAACACTTTGTGTTCACCAAACGCTCCAGGAGTCAAGAGCTCATCTACAGTCAGAGCAGTGCATAAGACATACAAACATGTTTTTTAAAACATTATTTTTATTTTACTTAGAAGTAATAAAAAAAATTGAAGATTGATTTAATTCAACTTAAGGATCATGTCAACATGATATAAACTAAATTTAAGGCATTTTTTCTTTCGTTTAGTTTTTTCTCTTCTTTCTTTAGTAGAAAGAAAAAAAATCTATTTTTTTCAGATTTTTTTCAAAATCTTTGTTTTTTTTTTATTTGACACACACACACACACGCTATTTATTTATTCATTCATGCATTCTAGCTGCTGAAAGTATTTTCTGATGCATTGAGAAAAATACTATATATAATTATCTCAATATAGATTTTTGTGATGAAAATGAATGTGATTTATTTTAAATTTAATATGATAATGCCCCATCTGCATATTTCACATTTCAGAAAAAAACTATTAATCAGAAAATAGTAATATCTGTTAGTTAGAAATCTGACATTATTTACTGTAGTGTCATGTCTCACTCACTCATTCACTATCTTCCGGCTTAGTCCCTGATTTATCAAGGGGTGCCACAGCGGAATGAACCACCAATTACTCTGGCATATGTTTTACGCAGCGGATACCCTTCCAGCCCCAACCCAGTACTGGGAAACACCCATACACTCTCTCATTCACAAGCACACATACACTACGGCCAATATAGTTTATCCAGTTCACCTATACCACATCACTGGACTGTGGGGGAAAACCAGAGCACTCGAAGCACCCTTGTGAAAATGGTGAGAAAGTCTTGAAAGTAGTTGTATTTCCAAAAAGAAATTCATTTAATTTAACATAATTTAAACTGAACATAATTAATTTACTGTAACATTTCATAACACTAAAGTCAGTGTTTTCAAAATCACTAACACAACCACCATATATTGTTTCTAAGTGGATTCTACACTTTTCACGATTTAACACAAATTACATGAATCATTTTGCCAAAACACAACACACTAATTTCTCCAATCCAATGATCAAGCTTTCAAAACATTAGCGGAGATATCAAAAGTAAAGCAATGTTTTCAAATGCTCATGGCATGTTGTCAAATGGCATCACATTGAGCTTTGCTGCACAGGCTTGTAATAGACACAGTATAGGAAATGCAATATACTGCATTTACACAACTAGCATGACTTTGCTATGTGGAAAAAGGGTCCTCTGTGAAAACCCAAAGCAAACAAATAATGAGGACTCTAGAGAATGCTTTAAAGAAAGATCAAGAGGAGGTGATGTAAGAAGGGAAGAGGAGAGCAGATAGGAGAAATAATACTGTATGCACAGTAGCACAATGGCTTGAATGCTAAAGGTAAAGAGGTAGAATTGATATATCAGTGTAAATTGCAGACTGCATATTGAAAAAGGCCATATTTACTAAAGTCAAATTAGCCAAAGGGGCAATAAAATAAAAGCACTAATGGGAGTGAAAAGTGTGCTGACAACGAACACAGGCACAACAGCTCATTTTTATAATGTCTAACGCAGTGCATAAGCAAATTACATTGTAAACAAATTCTTGCTATTTCAAATTTTTGAGTTGAATCAAATTCACTTTTCTAGTCATCTCAAATTACGTCAGTCAAACTGAATAAAAATATTAAATTAAACTCTTCATAACTTAAAAAATAGTTGAATCAACTATAAGTTGAACAGTTGAAGTTAAAGCAAAATAAAAACATGACTTTTTGACATCATTTTTTACAGTGTAGGTAACAGCACACAGAAGCATGGCCGATGATAATAAGGAGATTGCAAAATTATAGTTAAAACATCCTATTTGTGGTTGTTAAATAGTAAAATTACCAATAAACCGACATTATAATTTTATGAAAATATTTTTCTTATGTAAAAGTTGTTACTGAAAATAATTGAAGTTTAGTTTCACTCAACTAAAGGGTCAAGTCAACATAGTGCAAAATGTCTAACAGTGCTGCGCAAACCAGTACAAATTAGTCAACAGCACAAACAAGCAAAGCCAACACTAAA
>CAIGQV010000641.1:20698501-20732856 GCA_903798115.1 Danio jaintianensis | reverse complement strand
CAGTCCTCAGCAGTCCATTCGCCATACTTTTTGCAGAAGATCAATCTGTCCCTGATGTTTTTTTTGGAGAGAAGTGGCTTCTTTGCTGCCCTTCTTGACACCAGGCCATCTTCCAAAAGTCTTTGCCTCACTGTGCCTGCTGCCATTCCTGAGCAAGCTCTGCACTGGTGGCACTCCAATCCCGCAGCTGAATCCTCTTTAGGAGATGATCCTGGCGCTTGCTGGACTTTCTTGGACGCCCTGAAGCCTTCTTAACAAGAATTGAACCTCTTTCCTTGAAGTTCTTGATGATCCTATAAATTGTTGATTTAGGTGCAATCTTAGTAGCCACAGTATCCTTGCCTGTGAAGCCATTTTTTATGCAACGCAATGATGGCTGCACACATTTCTTTGCAGGTCACCATAGTTAACAATGATTTCAAGCATTACCCTCCTTTTAACATGTCATGTCTGCCATTCTAACCCAATCAGCCTGACATAATGATCTCCAGCCTTGTGCTCGTCAACATTCTCACCTGAGTTAACAAGACGATTACTGAAATGATCTCAGCAGGTCCTTTAATGACAGCAATGAAATGCAGTGGAAAGTTTTTTTCAGGATTAAGTAAATTTTCATGACAAAGAAGGATTATGCAATTCATCTGATCACTCTTCATAACAATCTGGAGTATATGCAAATTGCTATTATAAAAACTTAAGCAGCAACTTTTCCAATTTCCATTATTTATGTAATTCAGAAAAGTTTTTTGCCACGACTGTAGTTGCCAAAGTTCATAGATGTCATTTTCCTTTTATAAGTAATTTTCTACATGTTATCCATGTTTAAGTTCTCAATGACATGCAAGCAAACAACCAAATAAAAGATTTCAAGAAAGAAAAAAGGAATTGATTTACTTTCTGTCACATGAGGCTTTCAGCTTCCTGCCCCTAATTGTAGGATTAAAAATGGATGCAAACCCTCCCAAATAAAGTCAGTTTTCATGTTGCTATTTTTTTTTCCCTTCACAAATATATATCAACATAAGCCTGAAGGTCTCTAGATTCATCCAAACAAAACAAACCTTTTAAGAGATCAATGTTTTTTTTATACTTTGTTAAAAGTTCAAGCGGCAACATAAATCATGGGGAATTAGGGAATAATGTGTTAATAAGTTAATAAATCAAGGTTATTGGTCTTGTTTAATGTTTTTTTTTTTTTGTGCTTTTATAATACCCTCTAAATATAACTAAATATAAATATAACCCTTTAACTGATATTTTTTTTCCTTTAAAATAGACTTTTTTGATACACAATTTGATACACAGCAAAATCCTCAGAGTAAAATTACTTCTACCACTGGGAAATAACACTTAAAATAACACTAGAGCAGAGTTAAAGTGCTGATTGAACAGAGAATAATGAACTCCTGCTGTTAAAAAGCAGAATCATTGGAGAAAAACACAAAACTACAACTGAATTCAGTCACAACCTTAGGCCCTGCTGTCCACACAAACATGGATATTGTATAATTTGCAGCTTTTTTTTCTACATTTGAGAACTCTTGTCAAGGTGAAGATTTTCAAAAGTGCTAGGGTCTGTGTTTTTTAGAAAATTGAGAAAAAAACATTTTCGTTTACAAAAATATTTGCCCACTGGCAACTACAATTGCCGCGTATTCAAATACGATTTTCTTGACAAAAATAACAAGGCTACATGCATGAAACCATTTATAAAAATGTGGGCACAAATGGGTTAAATGAAAACAAAATACAAAACTACATAGCCCTGCGTGAAAAAGTGTTTGCCCCTAAACCTAATAACTTGTGCCTTAGCAGCAACAACTGCAGTCAAGCGTTTTCATAATTCATCTATATTGGAGGGTTTTTGAGCATGAACCAACTTTTAAAGTTCTTACCACAGCATCTCAATTGGATTCAGGTCAGGTCTTTGACTAGGACACTCCAAGGCCATTTTATTTCTGGTGTGCTTTGGATAATTGTCGTGCTGCTTTACAGTTGTCCAAATTACGTTCTTAATGTATATTACTAATAAAATATTCAGTTTTATTTATATATATTTATTTATATATATACACACACAGTAGTCAAAATGAATGAACAAAAATGTTTCCAGTGTGTCATATCATTTAGCTTACAGAATCGCCATGTAAATGTCATATAAATAAATTTGCAATTCAAACTTCTTGATTTAGGTATATATTATTTTATACTCAGCTATAAATAGTACATTTAACAGTATTTCATACATTACATTGCAATCCAATTAGATCATCAAAATATTACCATATTCCTGGTTTGTCTTGTTTGTTTTGACGCAATAACTTCCATTTTGTCCTGAAGGAATAGTGTATGACATTATTTAGAGGTAAAAAGCAGCTGAACTGGACTTGGAATATACCTGTCTATGGCTTTGTCATTCTTTATATCCGAGGTTTCTCTCAGACCAGGGCTATGGCGTTCCTACTAGCACTTACATGTTGAGTGAGAGATTTTCAGAGGCAGATATTTTGAGGTTGTCTCCTCCATGGCAAATCCGAGTCAGTCATTGGCAGCTAATGAGGAGTGACACCGCGGAAACATGGACCTGCCTCACCAACAAGGCACCTTTCATCTGTGCCTGTTTGCTTTTGCAGCTCCGCTTGAGAAAAGAAAATAGACAGAAAATGCTGGAAAGGTTAAAAAAAAAAAAAAAAAAATCAGTTGCATGAACAAACCCCAAGAGTGTAATTATGGCCCTTTTAGCTATTTAATATTTCTGTCAGCCTATTTATGGAAATTATGCTATTGAAGCAACTGTATGCTACACCATTACTATACAGCGACATGATGGAATTTATGCATTATTGATGCACCATAAATCCAAGTTACATTTCACAATATAAATGCTTAAAAAAAGAATAAAACCATGTAGACCAAGTGTTGCACTGTAGTTTCAAATTAAATTACCAGACACAGAGTAACATTTGAAGGCTCTGTTTTAAAGTAAAGTCAAAAAAACGTATTCAAAAATCAAGCAAACAATGTTTGATTTTGGTTTGTTTTTCAGTAGTTTCAGTGAACTTTGGTTAATACTTTAAAACAATTATTCATAGTTATGTCAAGTCAGGACATCTTTGTCTATACTATTTTTACAATGTAGATTGTGTCAAGGCAGCTTTACATAGATAAAGAAAATAAAAAGCCATAACAATATTTCAGACTGTGGAACATTCCAGCATATCAGGCAGGCAGGAGAGTAGCGATAGTATGCTGGTGTAGTTCTAGTTAAATTAAAACTGATTCAGGTCAATTTATTACAAATGTCAATGTTGAAGTTCAGTTCAGTTTAATACAAATGTCACAGTTAAAGGATGATCCACTAGACAGCAGCTCCACGAGTCCCAATCCAAGCAAGCCAGAGGCAACCTTGGCAAGGAAACAAAACTACATCAATTGACGAAAGTGGAGAACAAACCTTGTTAGAAACCAGGCTTAGTCAGGATGACCAGTTTCCCTCTGGCCAAATGTGAAGTTGCAGAGCTGCAGTCTAAGATGTCAGGGTTTGAAAACAATGAACATACATCATGGAGGAGGTGCAGGTCTAAGTAGGTCACCAGGCAGGACTGGACTGGACAGACGGACTGTAGGCTGAAGAGAGCACTCTGACTGGTCATCAGACATATTTGCAATATGCAACACAAGAGTGAATCCCTTCATGGTGAGTGACAATTACTGTGATAATGGTAGGAAATGCTGTTTTGTTTAAGATTTGTCTTTGCACGTTGGAAGTTTAGTTTCCCTTTGATGAATGAGAAAATATACTACTACCTCCTGCAGTGCAGACAGTCATCTTACCCAGGTGCAGAAAGCAGGTCTCGTTTCTGTCTGCTTTCATCCATTTGGAGTGTTTACGCACAGCTTTTTGGTCCAGATGGGACTAGAAGGGAGCCAATACAAGATGACAACAAAGCTTAGTGTGTCCCAGCCTGCGTGGGAAGACCTGCCTCGTTTACAATGGGAGTGCAAAGCATAAACAAAGCAGCGTTTAGTACCGTTATCACAGTAATTGTCACTCACCAAGGAGGAATTTGCTTCTGCGAATATATCTGATGATAATCTGATAATTCATATCATTTGCAAATATATGAGAAATGTAGCAAAATTTCAGCCAGCCCCTTTGTGTTCCTTTATGACTTGAATTGTTTACTTGCTACATCACTTCTCTACGTCACCCTCATGCTTTGATTTTCTGCTAAATAACCAGTCAGAGCGCTTTCTATAGCCAATGGCCGACACCAATTCTACATGCTGAATTTGGCCAATGAGCTACGACATTAACCAGACGAGAGCCGAGGTGTGGAACACACCAAACCAACTAGCCTGACAGACGGACCGATGAAGCCCAACAGCTGACTATCGGCTTGGTGTGTCCCAGACCTTAAAGGCAGTTTATGGTTTGCATGCGCACATCAAAGGTTCGGCTTCCTTTTGTTGGGAAAAAAAAAAAAAAAAACTGACTACTGCTATGCAGACCAGAACATGCGCTCTCGAATCAGTTGGCTGGCATCCATTTGGTGTGTTTACACAGTTGGTTTTCATTGCCGCTAGTTGTTTGACGTTATCTTGGTGTGTCCTGGCCCTAAGGGAAGTGGAACCAACGCAGAGACTCATGTGTCACTGGGATCTTTGAAGGAATCAGTCATATGCTATTGACTTATGGGCCGGATCCAAGATTATGTGAACCTCGGATTAAGGAGAAGCAGACAGTCTAACAAAAGTGTAGATGCTGTTCAAAATACAGAGTGTTTTTGGAAAGTGTTCCTGACTCTGGTTGCCCTGATTAATGCACCCTAACAATCCTTTAGAGCACTGGTGTTAAACTCAGTTCCTGGAGGGCCACAGCTCTGCAGAGTTTAGCTTTAAAGGTGCTTTATGTAAGTTTTTGTCTCTTCTAAAGCATAAAAATACCATAATATGTTTGCAGATACTTAAGAAACATGCCAAGTGAACATACTTGTTTATCTGAAAAACAGTGCTCAAGTCAGATATTCTGCTTTGAAAATGTGTTTTCCGTGCTGGAATGCTGTCTTTGTTTTGGTGATTTTAACCCACCCAGTGCCACTTTAGCCAATAATATTTCAGCACCCCAGGTTGCCTTGGTGGAAAACCGTGTATTTCATTCATTCATTCATTCATTCAGAAAGGCTCTCAAAGCATGCTCTCGTGGCCGAAATGCGACCTCCGGTGGACAGTAGCAGACTCCAAAATGAGACAGATTTAGTTCCACATGAGGTTATTAATTAGCAAATTATATAAATATTACGAGCGTAAACATTAGGTGAGCAGGTTACATTGTAACCCTGTGTCCTAACAACACGCTACGTGACGAGATATGCAGTGATAAGCAATTTGGCTGTTTGCACCAGACGAAACACGACAGAAATTTAAATACAGCCATTCAGAAGCACAGAATATGCACTCACTCACAACATGGTAAGGTTTATGATTTAAATCACTCGCTCCTGTTCTCAATCTGGCAACCTGCGCTTGCGTTTGTTTTGATCTAGGAGTGCAATACCTAGTTCGACCACTGGGTGTCAAACTTACATACTGCACCTTTAAACCTAATTAAGCACACCTGATCCAACTAATTGAGTCCTTCAGGCTTGTTTGAAACCTACAGGTAAGTGTGTTGAAGCAGGACTGGAACTATAACTCTGCAGGGCTACTATACTCCAGGAACTGACTTTGACACCCCTGCTTTAGAGGATATGGATTTCAAAGTTAAGTGTTTGAGTTTTATGTGTATGCTAGTGCAATAAATAGAAATAAAATTATGTAATAAGTAGATGTTAATAAGTGGAGCTTTCTTTCACATAGAATGTGAATGAAGAGCTCATGCAACATTTTCACATCGCTTTGAACAGATGCTTTCTTAGCTACTGTTTTCTCGACATCGCTTTTGAGAAAAAGATGTCAACAGCATATTTACATATTCACCACTCATGCAGAATTGGGATGTTTGTTAATAATGTCTTTTTACCCCTAAACAAAGTACAGAAAGAGAAATGAGAATAATCCCATTCTGTGGTGGTAGATTTTAAGTGTTAAAGAAACATGTAAAATGTCAATTTGGAGTTAATGATGACAGTATTTATTATTTGTCTGACTTTTTCCTTTAATTTTGCTCACTAGTTGTATATTAAGGCAAACAATAAGCTGTAGTACTCAGTATTCTGCAAAATTATAGACAAGCTATTGGAAGACCAAAGAACACGGGTCAACATACATCAGCATTGTGCGTCAATGTTAGGATTGATGTTGTTCGGAACAAAGACACTATCGGCCCTGCACGCTGACCCCAGAGGAAACCTCCCTCTTTTTTCAGTGGCTCGCACAGGAAGCAGCATTTGAAGCAATCATTTCCTCTCTGCGCCGCTCAAGATAGACCCTCTGTCCGAAAAGATGAGCATGAAGTAGCTTGGAGCGCGACCGCTGGAGTTTATCAGAGCACGTCCCGCCACACCATTCGCACAGGAATAATAGCTTGTTTTTCGTCTACTCTCTATCAGTTTCTCCGAGTCCTTCCTGTTTTTGAGGGAGTGTAGTGATCCCGGCCGGGGAGCTCAGCACAATGCCAACATAAATTGTGTGGGGAAAGGCATTGAGAACTTAGCAGCCAAAAAAGACTGTGGAGACACAGTCGAGGAAATGTCTGATCACAGGAAGATAGACATTCATCTAAACAAAAGGACGTCCATGTACTGCTACTTGGTGGACGGGTATATTTTGACCGCTCATTCACTTGCAAAACTTGTGACCTCTTGACAGAGCTGACCGACTGTCACACACAATTTGGCCTCAAAGTGCCATGATAAATAGATCAGTGTCTGTGAGCAATTAACTAAATATAAGGCCCTCTCTCACATGAACAACTAGACCTTTTCTTTGAAAATTGCTTAATACAAATCCAAATTTACTATACATCCAAAATTAATTCAAGCTTTAAATCCATGTTCAGATGTCTGGGTTGTTGCATTTTTCTAAAAAATGATATTAGAATAATTTCAACAATAATGTTAATAATTCTTTTTAAAGACAATTATATACTGTAAATTACTATGTTTTCTAGGTTTCTGGGTTCAGAAATTTTTATTGACATTTAATTTAAAAGAATGATATTACAGAGGCGGTGCAGTGGCACAGTGGGTAGCGCTGTCGCCTCACAGCAAGAAGGTTGCTGGTTCGAGCCCAGGCTGGGCCAGTTGACATTTCTGTGTGGAGTTTGTATGTTCTCCCCGTGTTCATGTGGGTTTCCTCCGGGTGCTCCGGTTTCCCCCACAGTCCAAAGACATGCGCTATAGGTAAATTGGGTAAGTTAAATTGTCCGTAGTGTATGTGTGTGAATGAGAGTGTATGGGTGTTTCCCAGTGATGGGTTGCAGATGGAAGAGCATCCGCTGCGTAAAACATATGCTGGATACGTTCACAGGTTATTACGCTGTGGCGACGCCTGATTAATAAAGGGACTAAGCTAAAAAAAAATGAATGAATGAATGATATTACAGAGCCCCCTGACCCATTGCACCATTGCTATGCATTATATTATGCACCATATTATTACACCATATTATTTTTTACACCATATTATTTTACACCGTATTATTATTATACATACATATACAGATATATACCAGTATGCTCACATGTTCATTCAAACAACATAGTCAAACAGCAAGTATTAAAGGGGTGGTCCAGAGTGTATTTGTAAGGCTTGGTTGTGTTTATAAGATGCAAAGCAATGTGTGCTCATGCTTCATTTGTAAAAAATCACGTTATGATTATATACTGCTACTCAGCTAACATGAAAACGACTGTCATATTTCCTAGTTCCTCCGAAAGGCACACCCTCAAGAAGCTCTGATTGGTCAGCTAACATAATGTGCTGTGATTTGCGGATCAGCTCCACGTCACCAGGAAAAGCTTCATGCCTCTAATAGCAAGCGCTGTGCCTCTGCTGTGTAAACACTGCCAGTCAGAGTAGCTGTTAGCCGTATCAGTTTGAGCCTGAATCAGACAGAAAATGACACAGAGGACACAGCTGAACCTCATGCCTGCTCTCTAAAATAAAATCTGACAAGAGTCTTTCACATATATTCGGAATAAGCATGTGTAAGTAATATGAAACGTTCACATATCTTTTGCGAGTTCGTTATTTGAGATATAGAAAGCACGGAAAGCGGCTGCATAGAGAGACACTGCAGCGCCGGTGAAGATTGTGGCTGTTTTACAGGGCTTTGACGAATAAATATGAATTCGTAGCTAAATTGTTTACGGTGCCAAACAGCATTTCCCATTGTTTACATCCTTGTTTACGTCCTTGCTACAACATACTGTTAACGCTAGAAACTGTTTATGTAATAGATCAATTTTAACAAATAAAAATATTACAGGTTGTGGCTCACAATCCACAGCTTCGTCTATTATGGTTGGAGCTGCTCCTTCGAATCCAGCACTGAACTGGGAGAGTTTCTGGAAGCTGTCCTTCCTCAAATGCTAGCTATATATATTTTTTTTTATAATTCTCTGGAACATAATTAAAATTAAACTGTAAACACTTTTTTCTTTGTGTCATGTCCTTTGGAAGCCCAAATACAGAAACAGAATGAGCTCTGTGAAAATAGCAGCATTTGGATGGCATTTTAGCTTTCTCTGCTATAACATTACACGGCCACGGCCCTTCGCTGCATGGGGTGTATGCGCGTGGTGAATGGACGTAACCTAAAGTGTTTGTGATCCCACTAACCCGGATGTATTTTTTTGTAGTCCCCAAACTTCACTGTAGGCTTTGCTAAGCTAACTCTGTAAAAGCCAGTGTCTCCCTTTGCATTGAACTTTCAGCGTATTTGTCATGGGTGAGGTTTGATCTGGGCTGCTCTGTCATAATCTGTTGTGTGTTTCAGCTGTTGTCTCTTACAATCAGCGCTGGCGCGCAAGCATTACTCACCTGTTGCTCTTTTGATTTGATTCTCTCCTCTACATATTCTTGCCCTTTCTTGAAGCTCATTGTCAGATTATTGTGTGTATTAAAGCCTACGCACACTATGCTCTTCATTACAATTTTTGAGTTTATTAGTATTTGTCTTGTCTAGTCCTGCATTATTATTTCGTGCATAACTCCATTACGTACCTGTGATCTGCGCAGCCACCCTGCCGTTGAATCCAGCCTCTACCTCCACGCTCGCCAGCTCCAGCACCACCAAGTTTTTGACTGAAACCTTTAGTGGAGTACTGAATCTTCTCCAAGGTAAGATAATACAATGATTAAGAGTCTATGTAAGAGCCAAATTTAAGCAACATATAAGACATCTTATCTCAGAAATTCTACAAAAAAACAACAACAATAAGATAATAATTAAGTGATTATGTGGGAACCATCACAACCCGCTAAAATCACATAGTCAGATTCAATAAACCCTCTTGTGTTTAGCTGACTCTGAACACAAAACAGGCTCCTGGCACTGCTTCCTGTTCACTGTTAACTTGCTAAATTAAAAAAGTGCACTCATCATCTGATAGAAAAGCCACCAGGAGAGGGGAAAAGAAAGTCAGAAAAGTGTTATTGTTCAGAAGGTATTAATTTTAAGAGGCTATTTATTAGAATGTATTTGAGCTTGCCATTCACTCTATCTCTATTGTGTCTCTCTATAGCAGTAGCAATTATGAGGCTCTCCAAATGAAATCAGCAGCAGCAGTGAGAGGAGGGCCACGGCCAGTTTAATAAGTCAGCATTACTGCACCACAGGGTTCTTGAATGCTCAGTAAAACAGGTGCTGTAATAAAATTCTTTGGCAGTGGCAAATGTTCACCCTGAGAGCAAGAAAAAGAGATGAGAGATCCTGCAAGGGATGCACAGGCTAGGAACTATGATCAACATGAAATCAAAATAGAATTATTATTTATTATTATTGTTTTACTTACTACACTTTATTGATATAAAAGAATAACATTGACTATCAGCTACTTTTGTCATTTAATGATTTACAATTCAATTTGGAAAAGTTAAACTGACTCTTTGTAAGTTTCCACTTTGGACAAACTACTATCTTCATTAATGGTTTCTGAGAATTATTTACTCTTCCTAACAATTCATTCATTCATTCATTCATTTTCTTTTCGGCTTAGTCCCTTTATTAATCTGGGGTCGCCACAGCGGAATGAACCGCCAACTTATCCAGCATATGTTTTACGCAACGGATGCCCTTCCAGCTGCAACCCATCACTGGGAAACATCCATACACACACTCATTCACACACATACACTACGGACAATTTATCCTACCCAATTCACCTATACCACATGTTTTTGGACTTGTGGGGGAAACCGGAGCACCCGGAGGAAACCCACGCGAACACGGGGAGAACATGCAAACTCCACACAGAAACGCCAACTGACCCAGCCGAGGCTCGAACCAGCGACCTTCTTGCTGTGAGGCGAACGTGCTACCCACTGCGCCACCGTGACGCCTCTTCCTAACAATACATTTTAAAATCTAAAGGTATCTTTATACAACAAAATCTTGCCAAAAATGGAAATGTTTTTCCTTCATGTTTTTGAAAAGGCTCAACATTGTCAAAATGAATCTCATTCATGTGGATTCATGCAGCTCACAAGCATTTTAATTTTAGGTCCCTAAACTGCTATATTGGGTAAATAAACAACTACAACCAGGATGACCATAAGCCATCTTTTTCCCTGATCTCCTCTTTTTGAGGCTAAAAATGCACCCAGCCAGTGTTTCTAAATCTCCTTAAATGTCCAGAATTCAGCTTTTGCTTTCTACAGTTGTTATTAATTGCATTTTCTCATTTGCATTGCTTTTACTTTTCAGTTTATGCCACACCTTGACATTGGTCAGTCATGTACTTACATAAACATTGGCCTGTGAAACTCAATACCTCAGCACCAAGTAAATAGAGAGAGAGCAGCAGCTTTTACCTGTCAGTTGGTGCACATGCCTCCTGAAGAGTGTAAACCTGAAAGTGAAATAGTGGATTTTGTTTTCTTTTTTCATTTCAACTAATTTTTTTTTTGTTTTAATTTATTCTATAGAAAATGAACAACGTCATGTAAAATGTATAAAACGCTAAACGCTTTTTTTTTATTTAATTTGTGTTATTTTTGTATTGTTGATTTTCAAAGTTTGAATGTAAAGGATGTTTATGTATTAAAGTTCAGTAAAATAGTTTCATGGTTGTCAAAGCACTTGTCAACCCTAAACCCCTTACCCTAACCCTAACTCCCCATCTTCCCCATCCCTGTCCCTTCTTTTTTTTCAAACTTAAATATGGGCACCAGATACAACCTGAATCAACCCGATGTGCATAGATTTTTCAAAGAAAAATTTCAATCCAGCAGAGACCTAAACCGGAATCCAATCTGACTGCACTTACTGTACTTTAGAACTTTTTTGGGACCCCTAATCCAAAATGAAATGTGCTCAGCCTGCAGGCCCAGTCACAAAAAAAATATCCTGATGTCCTGCTGACTGATTTAGCCTCATTACTTTCATTTATTTGTTGAGATATTAATACGTTATGTTATTCCCTGCCTGATATATGGAATTTTTGAGTTCAGCTTTCAACTGTGTGGATTGAAAAGATAAATATGATAGCATGATAAAAATTGAATTGATAGCCTAACAAATCATGGATTCGCTAGTTGATCTCCAGCAAGGAGCTTCTGCACGTATACAAAGATTTAAATTCATGAACATACAGTGGCTTTTCCTGATGGATCTCATATCTGCAATATAAGATGGATTTCTGTATACAAGGTTACACACATATGTTCCTTCTCTATGCATACTTTAAAAAGCACTGGGTTGTTTCAACCAAAATGTGGGTAAAATATGGACAAACCCAACTGCTGGTTAAATCATTTCGAAATTTTACTTATATTTGGGTTGAAACAACTGATATTTTTTAGACTTTGTGTTTCTCCAACATGCAGTTAAAACAAATGCACAGGTATGTGTTTCTAGAATCGCAAAGACAACCCTTCCATGATTTTTCAAAAACAAAAACTTGAATGAGACAATTTTTAGCACAAACTGTATTGTTATCTCCAAAAACAATGATTGTATGTGTATTTAGGCATATTTTGTTTAGGAAATATTAACTTAAAGACTCACAGTATACTATTCTTTTGACTTGTTTTTGCCTCCTGATTGATACTACAAGCTTCAATTATCATGAAATAAGTGTAATAAAATAAATGTATTTTTCATATTTTTGTGTGTTTACTAAGTTAAACATACTTTTGCATGAAACGTCCATTGTCTATATTATTTGCAACTTTAGTAATAAACAAAAACATTTTATGCCTGTCCCTGCATTCTTGACAACGCTGTTACATCACTTATAAAAAGGCATAAAAAAACTGTAAAGCACTGATAGAAAAACCATGTGACTTTCTCCAAGTGATTTCACTTCCTCTGGCGGGAAATTCTGGAAGGAATTGAAGCATTATTTTTCTCTCATTAATTTGTACAAAATGTTTAGGATAAACCAAAAGTAGATGAATTATGTCAACTTTGTTAGTGTGATATTTCAATGGATTTTTTAATTACTTTTTAAAAACACACTATGATGAAAATATGAAAGATTCTGTTTTAGATATTCCCCGGGGGTATCTGGTTCAAGGTTAGCGTCTTGAGCTAAAGCACAAAATAGTGAAAAATGTCAACTCTGTTAGTGGTTGAAAAATTTAACAACAAGTTAAACAACAATTAGTAACATTACATGATTTTACATAATAATGAATTTAGTTGTAACCGTAGATTTTACATTTGTTGTACATCATTACATTAAAGAAAACTAATGGAAAATGCTTGAAATGTATCTGCATTTCTGGAATTATATGCTGAAGTGCTGAAATGCGATCAATGATCATTACTGCAACGTCTTGATGATCACTGTAACCTCTTTAAATCCAACTTTGGTGTCTTATTAGGTCCATTTGGACCAAATAAATAAAATTACCCAAGGTCACTATATCACACTGTGATTTTGTCATTATGTGACCTCCACTGTGACATCCAATCTTATTTCCATTAGTGATTTTTGAGAAACGCTTACTAGAATGATATGACCACAATATTTTGTGCAGAATATTACATTGTGTTACATTGCCCCAGGCTTGTCTGAAAAAGCTGTTTTCATTAGGTTAATGTGCAGCAATCCTCTGAGATTTTTATTTTAAGATAACATATTAAGCCTGTGCCAAAATTCTTAAAGCAAGGGTTGATTTTTCTAAAAAATATAAACACTCGACTTCTTATGCTGACATAATGTATCCCTTTGTTTATATATTAGCCACTTGGTTTAAGGGTAAACCCTTTCTGTGATCTTTTAATGTGTGTTCGCCATGTACAAATATGTGACTGAATAGATATTTTCATTGACCACAATAGGAACTATGATCCCTCTCTCAGCCAAGTCAGAAAGTGATAAGAACACAAATAGCAACCTCTTTCCTCAGTCAATCATCCTGCTGAACAATGGGCAGCCGGGCTGAAGGGAATGCCTTGTCATTGTCGACCCACCACTGCATGTTGTCGTCTCAAGGTTAAGGAATGTCTGGATCAGGAGCCAGCGGAATACCTTCAGAATTCCCCCATTTCAGCAGCTCGTTTGAACATTATTTGTGCCAATGTTCTTCCACTAAATCCTCTTAACATTCCAGCATTGGCATGACCCAAAAAAAATGCATTTTGTAAATTGAATAATCAAAAACAGAATGATTTCACTTGCTAAGTCTATATCTTAGAAATATACAAAATAATAATTAGAAATGCTTTCTAGCTAGCACAATATCTCAGCACTTACTTCCCACCAAGCAATTTTGTGTTTAAAAGACGTCTAAACAAAAATGCCTTGGCTAAAACAAGACTAAATTTGGAATGTCAGTGAAAACAGTCAAACAGACAGATTAGACAGACTTCATATGTGTAAGCATTCATTCCTGTCTGTTTGATGACTGGTCTATTCTACATGTAGACAGTGTGAACTTTTGAACAACAGGAAAAAATGTAACAACTTTTATTTTAAGGGGTCCTGCATGGTGTATCACAGCTGAATATTAAGCACAAACTTGGAGCTTTCAACATTAACATATTTCAATATTTATAGGCTCAGAATTATAATTAATTACTTACAATGAGCAAAAAAGTGGTCTGCAGCTCGCAAAGTCTCCTGTATTTGAGCTGAAAAATTGACAGCGCTCTAATCCAATGGTGTTGAGCATTGAAGTGCTCTTACCCAATGGCATTGCGTGCTGTAAAATTGACAGCACTCTAATCCAATGGTGTTGTGCTGTAAACATTCATCTGATTCTATTACTGATGGCAGCATCTGATATATCCTTCACTGCCCAATTCATGTGCTTTTGTTTGCATAATAGTTTTTCCAGTGTACCTGGTGGTGCCGTAACATCCACGCTGCTTTCTAAAACCTTAACTTATGGTCCCTCAAAAGTGGCATAAACTTTCAAACTTAGAACTGTAACAGTTGAAATCAATCACAAAATAGACAAATCAGTGTGTAAATGTGGTCACTTCGGAATTGATGATAAGATGTTGTAGAACACATTTATAAATTTGTAGCACTACATAAAATGATAAATGATGGATGTGTGTTTTTCATTTTTGACTCATATTGCCTTACCAGACTTTTTTGGGAACAGTTCTTGAGGTTTCCTATGGACATAAATCTCTCCTTGGCATCACATCTGTAGAAGACTGTATTTGCTCACTATATCATGAGCTCGTCATGTCCTTATATTAACGTATGATCTTTAACCCCATGATCCTTCGGGTTTGTGCATCTTTGTTAAATGTGTTCAACTTTCTAATTTATGTCATGAAACCTTACCAAGGTTGTTAAATGAACAACTAAGTATGTAAATAAATCAATAAAATAATGGCTGTTTACAAAATGATGCTTAGATTGCATTTTAAAATAAGTCACTTAACACAACTTAAGCTCTTTAAATTTTGGCTACATGCAACATGGTAATTATGGAATTGTCACATGGGCTCAGGACATCGTGGCTCTTTAAGTGACATACTCACAAATGTTTGGTAAATTCATAAGATCAAAGGCCAGTAAGCTTTTTTGTGTGTTTTAAAGATCAGACCAATCTAATAGTCTTGGCTAAAACGAGGCTAAATTTGGTCTGTCAGTGAAAATCCAAAAACAGACGTCATCAAATAGACAGGAATGTATGACTAAACAAGTCTGTCTAATCTGTCTGATTGATAACTATAGTAGTCTGTTTTTGAACTAGTGTCTGTGAACAATCTATTAGGCTCTGTTCGCACTTAGGATTAAGATTTTCGTTGATCTGATCACAAGTGGACACCCCTAAGTACAGGTGCGAGCGGGAAACGTTTTGAGCTTGTCCAGATTTGACCACTTCCAGAGGTGGTTGGAAACACATTCAATCAGATTGCTCTAACACCATGTGGCACCGTGATGTGATAAAATCTATCCTTTTCATGCTAAAAGTAGTTGAAAGTGGTCAAAAGTGGATAAAAGAGCACATTTAAATACCAGGTGTGAACAGTAATGTGTCTCTTTTGTCCACTTGTGATCAGATTGACAAAAACGCATCTTAATACCAGGAGCAAACAGGGCCTTAGATTTTCACTGACAGCCCAAATGTAACACATTTTGCTTGATGAGGGGAGAAAGACTAAGGAACTTGATGCAAATATGGAGTAAAATCCATAGAGTAGCACATCACCTCTTTATCTGAAATGCTGTCTAACTGGTCTTCTGCAAAAGACATGCACTGCAACATTGCTCTCCTGATGCAGCATTGATTCCTACATGCGTAAAATCATAGATAAGCACTGATTATTAGAAAGACTTATAAAAATGTTTTCTTGAACAAGTAAACCAAACTGAGAAGAGCATTTTAATTCCTGTTTCAGAACTTTCCAGAAAGAAAAGAAAAAACTTTTTTTTCCCGGGGTCATTTCATGTCAGTGCAACCTTTCATTCATTTTCCCTTGTCTTAGTCCCTTATTTATCAGTGGTGGTCGCCGCAGCAGAATGAACCGCCAACTATTCTGGCATATGTTTTATGCAGTGGATGTGATTACTGTGAAACACCCATACACGCTCACATTCACACACACACTTATAAACTGTGTTTAAAAAAATTGGCAGAAATTGTCTTTCCCCTTTTTGAAGTGTCCCAATTTGAAATGCAATGCTTCAATAATTGCTAAATAGCTTTTACTAATAGCCCAATCTATTGACCAATCCTACCAATCGTTCTGTGTAAAAATGAAAAAACGATGCTGCCCGAACAAATTTTGCACCCACGGTAATTTTGCTATTAATCTCAGGTGAAATTCCCTGCAAAAACTAAATATACTAAATGTAAATATACATCCATGACATTTAATATTTTGGCTTTCTCATTCATCTATTTCTTTTACCCAAAATACATTCTGAAAATCTAAAAGCTGGGGACCTCTGGTTGACACAGCCTGATCCTACACGTATTAGTGGGATTAGTATAAAATAATTTCTGTTTATAACTATACTAAACTGTACAATGCTAAATATTATTTAAACATAACCATAGTCTCACTTTTTAAACTTTTCCTCTGGTCTTTTTAAACAGTGATAAATGTTCTGTGCATGTTTGTAAAAGCACGTCCCCTAGCAGAGGCCTCGTCTGACTCAGTCCCCAGACCCAAAGGGCCCGTGAGTCCTGGCAGATGCTTTGTGTGTGCAAGCTTTTCCAGTAGTCTCCCTTAGCTTTATTACACACACATCTATCCTTGTTTGAACTCTCCTTTTAAAAGAAACATTGCTATAATGTCTTTACCTGGAGCCGACTTTACTTTCAACCTTGTGACAACATCAGATTCAGATTCATCCTCTTTGGAAATGATGGTATCCTTCATATCCTTTGATCCAAACAAACTGAACAAGGGCAAAAACAGCTCCACTGGGGCTCTAGATTCACTAGGTGAACAAGCTATTGAAATCAAAATTTGAGTTTATTCATGTTCACGTCTCATTTAACTGGCTGCCAGATTCTGCCCACACGTAGAGCTAATGTTCTGAGGAAAAATAGCCTCTTTTTAGGACAGCTGAAATTCATCATAAGCTATTTGGCTGATGGTGATGTAATGTCTGCTAAGTTTAGAAAGACACCTGGCATCAGAATGCAGTCATTGGTATACTTTACACAATCTGTGTTTGTTTGACATATATCTGTGAAATGTGGCATAAGACCTTAATTTAAGAGAATAGATATAACACATTGGCCGATCAGAAACTGTTCCCATATAGAGAGATGTAAAAAGACAGTAAGAAAGATGATTTGATCCCAAAAGAGAATTGTGAACTGTGTGAAACATTGCAAAACCTTTAGGCTGTTAAATGCTCTTTTTTTCTGAAAATCTTATATATTTTTCCCTCATAATCTTTAATTAAACACCTAAATTTCCCTCCCCCTCAAGATGACTTTTCTTCACTTCTGGTCACATGGAATGCCTTTAGGGCGGGGCTATCAGTTTGTGTCTCGTTTCTTCTTGGCTCTGTGGAAGGCAGTGGTTCAAACGAATATGATATGATTCCATCTGTAAAATTTAGCTCCTCGTTCTCGTCATCATCAGGCATCTGAAAACATTCTGCGCCAGAGGGTGTTGACTTTTTTAGTATCAAGTACTGTACATAAGAACTTTGTACTTTTTGTACTTTGTACATATCTCAAGCATGCACACACTACGCGATTTAAAAACCATAGTGCATCACATATTTGATGATGTTAAGATTATCATGCCAGAGAGCACCACACATTATCTCATGCAGCAAAATGGCATTGACATTCAGCTAATGTTTACAGTGCTAGCAGCTTGCTGCACTGACCCAGTACATTCAGGACTGAGACCATTTATCCCCAAATCTTCTTTTTGTCCTTACATTTGTGATTTTTTTTTTTGACAAGTTGTTGTTTACCAGTGATGGGTTGCGGCTGGAAGGGCATTCGCTGCGTAAAACATATGCTGGATAAGTTGGCGGTTCATTCCGCTGTGGCGACCCCAGATTAATAAAGGGACTAAGCCGAGAATAAAATGAATGAATGAAGTTGTTGTTGTCAAAGACAAGTTGTCTCCCCAGCTAACAAGAAGGGTCTGGATGCAGACACGATGCAATCTCAGACATATTTAAGCTGAGCTGCATGCAATGCTTTTAATGCGCACACTTAACCCTGACCCTACCCCTCACAATGATGTAACTAGCTCCATTGAGTGCATTGTGTCATTGTATATGCAAGTCCGCGTTAGATACTATTGCAGCTAACTGAGAACATTCACAGAACATTCAGTAACATTGTTTAAAAGTTGTGTAAATATTAGCACATAACTTTATTAAAATAACGTTTCTGGAACATTATTGTAACGTTGAAAGAAAAAAAACATTCTTAGAACATTAATATAATGTAAATCTAAAGTTGTAAATGAATCTGTATACAGCAGCTTGTTTATTGGATGCACACTGTTAACTACAATGTTTGGCTAACTAGCACAATCATTCCAATTTCAAATATCAAACATGTCTAAATTCAGAAGGAATCTTAGAATCATATTACCAAATCGTCTGGGCTGAACATCATAGCCATTCAAGGTCCAAGTTGCTTTTTTATGCACCAATTTCTCCACTGCTTTTGAAATTTTCATGAAATAATTATCCAACCCAGGCTCATTGGAAATATGTACCTAAATCTATTCTTTTGCGAAATGCTAAATACGATGCTGTGGTGACATTTCCTTGCAGCTTCTGATGACAAGTCCACTAGAGCATTGTCTACATTGTTTGTATACATCTCAAATACATTACTGCACTGCATATTCTTATACATGTCATTAAGAAGCCGGGGCTTATCGTACATATATCACCTTTTGATCAACTGACTTTTCCTTCCCTAAACAAAACTGATAGTGTTTTCAAAAGCAAACGTAAAGGGAAAACTTCATTTACATAGCTTTTACTTTTTGCCTTTTTGGGAACCTTCCTTCACCGCACTTGAACCCGAGCACTCTCCATCCCAAGTAAAACACCATACAAAATGAGCTACCAAGCAAACTGACCACGGGAGAAAAGTCATCCAAATACAAGTTTGTTTGATGTTGTTTAAAAAAACTCCACTAAAATGATCATTTATTCATCAATATTATGTCGCTGTAAATATCAGTAGTATGAAAAGGAACACACTGTTGGTGTCATACTGCCCTGTAGCGTCCATTGTACTTAGAAACTGCAGGCAAATGTATGTTAAAGAACATTTTTTGGAGTTTCTGAAATATGTAGACTGAGCACGTATTTCAAATGATCCTGTGTTGAAATTATTTCTGGTAACAGTGGTTTTACAGTCTACTACGAATCTGGATAATGATCCTGCTGTTGTACCCTGTTGGATTTTGGGAGTATAGCTTGTCCGAAAGTAGTAAATTGAAGATGACGCTCCTCTATATCCTCTGGAAGAGACTCTCTGGCCTGCACTTCAAAGACTGAGAGTGAGCTGGCCAGAGGTTGAGATTCCCTGCACCTGCTGCTCACTCCTGGCCAACTCAAATACATTATTCCGCCTGCAGAGCAGCTTAATGGCTTCTGTTGGGAGTTGGAAACAAACAGCTATGGTAAGATCGCCCCCTGTCCTGTGACAGGAAGTGCTCTACACATACACGCTCCGGTACGTCATGCAAAAGTAAGGCTGATTAATTTTGGGGAATTTTTAATACACTCTCAAATGCAACTTTCTAGACTATGACACTGTCAAATATAAAAACCAGTCATTACAATAGCATACACTGCCACACATCTGGCTGCACAGCATCCTCCATCCTCACCACCTATGCTCTCCACTGAGCAGGGAGAGACGTTTTGGTTGGACAGGTATCAATACTAAGCAGTGAACAAATCATCACTTAGAAAAACAGAATACATCTGTTTGGAGACTTGGCATCCTCTCTCTGGCATGGTCACACTTGACTTCAGCAAGGCAGGGCCATTTTCCATGAGAGTAGTAAGTGACAACATCTGCAATTTCTTTTCAAGGGGAAAATAAAAACAAACCTTGATGCAAGTATACTCACTTAAGTGTCTTGCAATACGTATAAAAAACCAAAGGGACAACATCAGAGTTTCCTCAGTTTTGAGTTATTGTTGAGTCAATAAGCATGGTGACCATTCTGAACAGTGTCATGTATTTTTTGACATGAAAATACTGAGACATTGAAATTCAATGACCTTACTTGACTTTCATTGTATTGTGAATGTGGTGTGCCACCCACTGTCAAATAATTAAGGTGATAAATTGATCATAAAATGTAAAAAAAGAAAAAAGTCAACTTGCTATTGCACATAACGTACAGTGAAATACCAGAGGCTGTTTTTATTAGAACTGTGTTCAGCCAAGTCACATTGGGGAATGACATACAGCAAATTCTCGCCATTAGTTACATCAGCATCCTGTACACTCTTTGTGTGATACACCACAGGTTGTTCAGTACATCATCCAAATACATTATATACATTGTCCGTCCATCACAGCCTCTGGCTTGGTCACTAGGAAATTAAAGAATCATGACATAAAGTTCAGCTAACTGTGTGGAATGATTTATGTTCTCCCACAATTCCAGGATATCCAGGACAGGTGTATTGGATACTGTAAAATTGCCTGTAGGTTTAAATGAGAGAATGTTTATATAGTACATATGTTAATCAGGTAGTGTTACAGGTTCTTTGCCTTCAGCCCAAGCTGCTATTAAGGATTCCAGTAACCGTATAGCCCTACTGTATGTAGGACTGGCTATGTAGGAATGTGGATGGATGCAAGGAAATACTTTTGGTTGATTTTCATTCACTTTTTCTTTTTTTGCAAAATAACGGTACAAAAGCTGTCATATGGGTAGTACTTAACCAAAAGTGAACTTTAATACCTTATTTACTTCAGTGCTTTGACAACTCCCAAGAGAAGACTTTATAGGAAGAAAAATTAGATTTACTTCATTCCTTCTATTTTAAGTTTTACAGTTTACATGTATATATGAATCGTATTGTGATTTGTACACAAAAGCCTTGCTCATGTAAGTAAGGGATAGTTCAGTCCAAAATTAAATTGAAAGAGTAAACAATTTACTCTCCCTCATGTGGTTCTAAACTTTTATGATGTCCTTTTTTTTTCTGTTAAACCAGAAATATTTTCGTACATTTCTCAAAATATATTATTTTGTGTTCACAAGAAGAAAAAAATTGAAACAGGTTTATAACAAGTTGATTGACAATGACAGAATTCATCATTCAAGTAGTTTCTAATTAAAAGGGTAATGTATCCCACATTTAATTAAACAAGTAAGGGATGCTTTTTAAAGGGGGAAATAAAACAGACTGTCATAATTACAAATTAACAAAAACTATAAATTTTCACACTCTGAACAATTAATCAATAAATAAATAAAAGACAGATAAAAAATAAAAATAAATCGGTTTTACCTCCAGACTCATAGTCCTTGCACAATTCTCAATAAAATCTGACCACATTCAATATTAAAACTGCACAAAACCTTTCTAGGACCCTCCCTCCGGTCAGCCATCTCAATTCACAGTAATGAGTACTCTGGGTGTAATAAAGGAATAGTCTCTGGGTGGCCTTGATTTTCAGAGATATCTTCCTGATTAGGTTCACAGCTTTCTGACTTTGCAAATTGTTTAGCCACCAATGATCATAGTTACTGCTATCATGATATCAACTTTGCAGTAGTAATGTTTGTGTAGATAGCCAAAATAATGTTCCTCTCAGAAGAGAAACTCAGCTGAGGTATCCAGAGCCAGTTTCTAAAGAGCCCCAGAGAAGCAGAGTTCCGGAATGGTATTGTCATTGGAGCAGTGTAAAGACTTTTTTTGTGTACTAACTTGTAAACTGCTTTGCAGTCTTACTGTCTTCATTAGTAGCTACCCTGCAAACAAGCCTGCAATTGCATGGGCAGTCCTCACCAAGACACCCGGGTGCCCTCACTAGGCCCACACTGGCCCTGGATGGGCAGCCCTTACCTAGCCCGCAGGAATCCCTCGCTAGGCCCACAGAGTGAATAAGTTTACATGGACACCAATACATCAATTTTAATACAATTAAGACAATACTCTGATTAAGAGTCTACCATGTAAGCAACAAAACAGAAATTGAATTAAGATATGTGGAGTATTCCTATTTTAGTCAAAAAAACTTTTTGCAGTACAGACATGTAAACACCTTAATCAAACTATTACAATTTTTCGATCCATTTTCCGACAGGATGCACACACGGCAGTTGTCAGGTATTTGGTGACAAACAAATGAGAATGGCTTCAAGCAAGACAGCACGTTTTTGGTGCGAGCGGGAAATGATGATTGTGCTGAGAATTAGGGCTGAAACTTTTTATCAAATTATTCGATTTAATCGATTACAAAAAAATAATCGATTCAAATTTTAGTTATTGACATTTTGTTTAAAATAAAAAAACATATAAGGCATCACTTCCTGGACTGATAAACAGAAGCGTGGTTGTTTGATAGAGAGAAGTTCAACAAACCAAAGAGAAAAGCAACAGAGTGAAGAAAGAAGTAAGACAGCCAGAGTAAACGACAGAGCGTCAGTAAATGACAAGCGCCAGTTTGGCTGAAGATCATATGACTGCTATATGTAATAGCCAGCCAGTGTTATCTGTTTTTCCCTTCCTAACGCTAACATTATGTTAACAGACTAATTTAACATTACGATCTAATGTAAAGTTATAAAGCTTTTATTTCTTCTGCGCTGTTGCATGTCATGACTAAATGTCAACATTATAATCTAATGTAAAGTTATAAAGCATTTATTTCTTCCACGCTGTTGCATATTAAGGCTAAACGCTAACATTACCTTCTAATGTAACGTTAAAAACCTTTATCATTTTACATATTTACAAAGTACAATAGACTTTAAAGTGCAGCTTTTATAAAATGGATAACACATTGATAAGTACAGCAGGATCATTCTGAAAGTTTTAGTCGAAAACAGAATTCAGTTTTGGTTTTTTTAACATGGCTATTACAAGTAAAGCATGGGAAGTGGACACTTCCCTTAAAGACAATTAAAAATATAAATATGTTGGGTACAGTTACATGAAACAAAAATAATGTTCTCTAGTCCATTTATTCAAATACCCCACAATGTTTTGAATTTACTATTGCATTTATTTTTTTGGGCGTCACGGTGGCGCAGTGGGTAGCACGTTCGCCTCACAGCAAGAAGGTCGCTGGTTCGAGCCTCGGCTGGGTCAGTTAGCGTTTCTGTGTGGAGTTTGCATGTTCTCCCCGTGTTCGCGTGGGTTTCCTCCGGGTGCTCCGGTTTCCCCCACAAGCCAAAAAACATGTGGTATAGGTGAATTGGGTAGGATAAATTGTCCGTAGTGTATGTGTGTGAATGAGTGTGTGTATGGATGTTTCCCAGTGATGGGTTGCAGCTGGAAGGGCATCCGCTGCGTAAAACGTATGCTGGATAAGTTGGCGGTGGATTCCGCTGTGGCGACCCCAGATTAATAAAGGGACTAAGCCGAAAAGAAAATGAATGAATGAATTTATTTTTTTGGGGCGTCACGGTGGCGCAGTGGGTAGCACGTTCGCCTCACAGCAAGAAGGTCGCTGGTTCGAGCCTCGGCTGGGTCAGTTAGCGTTTCTGTGTGGAGTTTGCATGTTCTCCCCGTGTTCGCGTGGGTTTCCTCCGGGTGCTCCGGTTTCCCCCACAAGCCAAAAAACATGTGGTATAGGTGAATTGGGTAGGCTAAATTGTCCGTAGTGTATGTGTGTGAATGAGTGTGTATGAATGTTTCCCAGTGATGGGTTGCAGCTGGAAGGGCATCCGCTGCGTAAAACACATGCTGGATAAGTTGGCGGTTCATCCCGCTGTGGCGACCCCAGATTAATAAAGGGACTAAGAGGAAAAGAAAATGAATGAATGAATGTTTAAATAAGTTGCTTTTTGAACGTTCCTTTCATGTGCACACTTTACATGTTATGGTACATAGTTCGATTAATGTCATTACGTCACCATTCAACGCTAGTTAGCGACCTTCTTGCTGTGAGGCGAACATGCTACCCACTGCGCCACCACGTCGCCCTCCTTATTTAAACACCTTAATCATATTATTGTCTTATTCAGATTAAGGCAAATAATTAGATTGCTGATGTCCACGTAAACATAGTCAGTGATACTGCCTGTTAACAACAGGTATTTATCATCAGTTCTCAATAACACAGTTAATCACTTAATTATCTCATTCAACTTCATTCTGCTATTTGGGGTTAAGTCTCAGCAGCAGGTAACAAAGTTTAAAAGAGGTTTGTAAGTGTTAAAAAAATGACCAAAATAACTGTAGTTGGAAAAGTGTGTTCACAAACAACACAACAAGACAGTCTGTTAAAAGCATACAAACAGTAAAAGTAAACAGCAAACGGATGTAAGACATAGTTTTGTCCACTTTCATCCACTTCTCTGATGATAGAAGGTCAGTGGGCCAAAATCGGCTTTCTTTCTGTCTAATACTGTGAAAGCTAGCGCAATTGTCATAATTTACAAAAATATTATTAAAACTAGCAGATCAATTAATCATGCCTTATGAACAGGCTACTTTATACGTTGACTAATGAAATGGTAGACAATTGATTTATTTTTATATCCGATTAACTCCTATTGTCACAGAAGGGATGGGACTCAGGTAAGCAGAATTCAATACAGTTTATTATGATGGATGGCAGTATAAAGCAGGTAAGAAAACAGGTGTAGTATCTTTCTGGAAGTATGATGATGATGACAGAAACCATGTTATAGTCGGCAGCACAGTTGTGGCAGCACAGTTAGTCGCTCACCAACTAGAAAGTGTGCAGGTGTGAGTGGCTGTGGCTCATCAAGTTCATTGTTGACAAAAGTAAGTGGTCTGGAGTTTAATACAGCTTCTACTTCTGTAAGTAGTGTACATATTTCTTCGAAAGCACCTTTCTCAGACACGTCTTCACAGATCGGACTAACCTCTCCCAAAAGTCGCCCCACCAGGCTGCTCGCTCTACGATGAAACGCCAGGTGATGCCCTTCCCTGAGAAGTATTCCAGAATTTGTGGATCTTTAATTGCTTGCCACAGCTCACTAAGGTCTTGATTCGCTCGCTTGAAAGTTTTGATATTGTCTGAATAAATGACCTTGCACAGTCCTAGACACAAAATCGCTTGAGTGCTAACCGGAAGCTTTCAGTGGACTGACATGAAACCAGCTTCAAGTGCAGTGCTCTGGTGATGGCACATGTGAACAATGCAACATATGCCTTGCATAACACACGATCATTTTTCGCATACAGTGGACCTGCAAAATCAATGCCAGTCACTTCAAATGGAGGGGTCTCTACTATTCTATCTTGGGGCAAAGGAGCAGTGTCCTGTTGTGAGGGCTTTGCTTTAAATCTTTTGCAAACAGCACATTTTGACAGAATAGTTGTCGGCCTTGTAAAATCCAGTATCTACTCCTAATTTGTACTAGAGTGTCTCTCAAACCTGAATGCATTGTTAATTCATGGTTGTGCTGAACTAGCAGATCACAATATCTGTTTCATTTAGGTAGAATCCATGGGTGTTTTTCTCTGTAATTAAATTCTGATTGTTGTAGTCTACCTCTAACACAGAGTAATTCATCATCATCCAGAAAAGGTTTCAGTTCTCTTATTTTTGAGTCTGCATTTAGGCCTTTGTGAGCTTTTAGCAAAGTAATCTCATGCCTGAAGTTGCTGTCTTGTGTCACTTTTATCCAGTACTTTTTAGCCTCAAACATTTCATCTGCAGTTAACTCGCCGCATCTTTTAGAGCTTGATTTACTGTTGTGCACGAACCTCTTGATCCAAGCAGTTACTCGCAATACTCTGTTCAGTTTACTGTACTTATGTTTACTACTTCAGGATTCTGCTCTTCATATTTCTTCAAATGCTTTTTCAGAGTAGCTGCAAGGAGAAATGGGCTGGGGGACACTCCAAACACCACTCCCGTCATCCGTAGCACATGCAGCTTCTCACCTTTATCTTCACGTGGTGGCACAGCAAGCCAGAGGAATCGTATTGCATCCCTGTCCTTCTCAGCAAGAGAAATCTGCAAGAGAGCCTTTTTGATGTCTGCTGTAAATGCAACTGCATTCAGTCTGAATTTGATTAATATGCTGAGAAGATCTGGGTTCAGATTAGGACCAGTTAACAAACAGTCATTAAGTGATGGAGGACCAATTTCATGTGAGGATGGATCAAACACCACTCTGAGCTTTATTGTTACCTTGTCTTCACGCAGAACAGCATGATGAGGCATGTAATATTTTGCAGTGGCCTGAGATGACTGATCCTCCGCAACTTCTTCGACAATGCCCTGCTCAAGGTAATCACACACAACTTCGTTATTTCTGTGATACAAAACTACATCTGACTGCAACCTTTTTTTAAGGCCCTCAAATCTTTTCTTAGCAATCCTGTAGTTATCTGGGAGTTCTGGCTTGTCAGGTCGCCATGGCAACTCAACTTCATATTGACCATCTTTGTACTGAGTTGTCTTTTCAAATTTGTGAAGAGCTTCCTCTTCCTCAGGATAGTCTGTCTGCTTCATGGTTATACCAAGAGACTCAATTTCCCAGAAGACTTTTAGGTGGTCTGAAACCAGCGTGTCTTCGTTGACTTGAATATGCATACATGCTGCATCTGCAAAACTGGAAATTTTGACTGAGCCCTGCACTGACCATCCAAAAATGCTTTCAACAGCTACAAGAGCATCTGTTATTCTTTCCACATGGCCTGACACTATGCGCCAGTAATAATCAGCACCAATCAACACTGACAATTCTGTGTCACAAGCATTGTCATTTTGGTAATCTGCTAACTGCAGCCCTTTTCTTTTCAATTCTGCTTGTATGTGCTCACCTGGGGTGTCTGAAGTGCTTCTATTTCAATTTCCTGCCCCCTGTGTTGGGTGTTCTGGAGAGTTACCTTCACTGTATTTCACTTTGTTGTTACTGGTTTTGCACAACCAAAAGTATGGAGAGTGAATGTTTCTCGTTTTATCATTGGTAATTTTAAAGCTCTGACAGTTTTTTCATTGATAAAGCTTCTCTGGGTGCCTCCATCCAATAAGCACCGAACGCTTATACGTCCACCAGGCCCTTCAGCCCAAGCTCTGACCATCTGCAGCAACACACTGTGGTCTTGTTTAGTGGGCTGTATCTTTAATAAATGTGAGGTAAATGAGGAAACCACATTATCTTTGTCAACACTGTCAGATGCATTTTTCTCTTTTTTCTCACATACAGCACTGTGATGTCTGCTTCCACATGAATTGCAGCTCACTTTGCTTTTACAAAATCTTGCAATATGCTTCGGTCCAAGACACAAAAAACATTGTTCCATTTTCATAATTTTTTCCTTTTGTGTTGCGATATCAGTTTCTGCACATAGTTCTGTTTTGTGTGTTGCGCTGTCACAGAAAATACAGTTCTGTGGTCTTCGACTGGTAGTTTGAAGTACTGCAGTTGACAGAATGTGATGCTTTCTCTGCTTAAATTCAAATGATCTATCTTGTTTTTTGAATCACTCTTGCGGTCATATATCAATTTAAGTCACAACATTCGATGAGGCCAGATGCTGAGTGAACTGAGTGAGGGGACTTTACAGTGCAGGAATAATGACAGGTGTTCAGGTGCGTGATTGATCAGAATTCAGGTGACGGTGCTCTAGGTGTTTGAGTGGGTGGAAAACCTGGTTTGACTGTGACATTACCCACCTTCATGGTGGTCTCCCGTCTGCCTAAGGAATTGACTATATGGGGGTCCACCTTGGCTTCGTGGTGCTGCTCGATCAGAATGTGCTGTATGAAACCATGAGAACAGGGTCTAGAATATAATCATGAGGAACCCAAGATCTTTCCTCAGGTCCACATCCCTCCCAGTTCACCAGATATTCTATCCTGCCCCACATGGATCTGAAATCCAGGATCTCTCAAACTTGATATATTGATCCTTCTTCTACCAGGATAGAAGTGGATGTTCCAGCGCTGTTGGGACAAGGGGAAGAGGATATCGATTCTTGATCGTGATGTTGTTCAAACCTCTGTAGTCGATACAGGGTCAGAGTCCACCATCCATTCTTGGACACAAAGAAGAAACTCAAAGCAGCAGAGGACATAGGGAAGATGTATCCCTGAGAAAGAGCCTCTTCTACATACTCCTACATGGCCTTTTGTTATGGGAGAGATAGGGGATATAACTTTTCATGGGGCAATGGTTCACCCTTAATGAGATCGATAGCACAGTTCCTTGGCTGATGTGGTGGTAACTGGGTAGCTCTCTTGGGGCAGTAAATGTCTTAAAACTACTTATAACAGGAGGGAATTTCTACTGAACATAAATCTATAGGGCTTCAACTGTAGTGCTACACAGAGACGATTTTTTTCTGTATCATCGATGACATGTTGGAAAAGCAGTTAGGAAAACATTCCTTACCCCATCTCAGTATTTCTCCAATACCCCTAGAGAGATTGTGTCTTACCAACCACGACTGTTCAAGGGGTTTTCCTGTGACAGAGGGTTCCGGAGATGAAATTGCCAGCTGAACTGGAACCGAGGAGTGCGACACTGAAAGATACTGTTACGTGTCACGTATGTTTTGTGGTGTTTTGTGTTTCGCTTTCTCTTCTCTTTTACGTTGTGTACTCTGTCCTGCCCTAGGTGTGCGACCATTGCTCGAGAAAGCTGTCCATCATCATTATAATGCACTCGGCGCACCAATCAGGAGCTGGTCCATCACGTTTAAAAGGTGTTCGCTTGCGCTGTTCAGTAGGAGCGCTTGACTCACCACCAAACTCTTCACTTGTCTCAACCAGCCTGTTCATTTGTGTTTGTATTATTATTATTGTTGCTGTTTAGTTTGTTTCTCGTTTAAGTGCTTTATTTATTAGATAAGTTTGTGCAGCTCAATTTACCCGATTATTAGGAAGTCGAATGATCTTTATGAGAATTGGATTTTCAGATAAGCTTTTGTTTTGCTAATTGCTAACAGTGTGTACTTAACGAGAACTTTTGTAATTCTGAGCAGAATAGGTTTTTTGTTTTAGTTAGTTTATGAAGGAGTTGCCACACCTATAATTATGTTTGAATAGTTAAGAAGATAAGTAGTTAAGTGTTGCATACGCTGAAGATTATTTCGGTTATTTAAATTTACAATCTAAATTTATGTATTTATTGTTTAATATCCTTGTTTAATAATTTATAAAAATTATAAAAAATGAATAAAATATATTTTTGTTTCACTTATCCATTTGTTGTGTTTTCTCATTTTCACCCAGCACCAGTAGAGACTCACTTAATGTTACGTCTCATCCAACATTACAACTTAAACATGTAACAATACACATTAGGGGCAGTAAGAGTCACATTTGTAGTAAGTGGAGGCATATTTTTCTTAATGGGAGTACTTGCACTGACCGAAGATCGTTGGGGTCGCGTGAGGCATGCTGCACGGAAATGCCCCACTATGCCACAGTACAAAGACAGACCCCGGTTCAGCTGACATAACCTCTCTGTCCCAGATAATCTTCCAGTGTCCAGTATCATGGGCTCCAGTGCTGGTTATGAAGGGCTAAATAATGTGGGCTGGCAGAGGAGTGCTATGTTGGAGCATTGGGGTGACTCATCATAACAGGCTTGCATGCGGGAAGAACAGTGGATGGTGAGCTGGATGAAATTTTCCAGACCGTAGAAATCATTCATTCATTCATTCATTCATTTTCTTTTCGGCTTAGTCCCTTTCCGTAGAAATCATCGTATGTAAAAAGCTGCATTCTCAAACGAGCCTCCAGTCCTTGTCTATAAGCCATCATGAGCGCTCGTTTGTGCCATGAACTCGCTGCTGCTAGGGTGTGAAATTTTAGAGAGTATTCTTGAATGGACATTGTACCTTGTTTTAAGTGATAAAGCTGTTCACCAGCAATGGATTTCCATAGCCATACAACCAAAAAATGCTTGAAAATGGTCCATGAACCACTTAGGAGAAGAAATCCATTGCACCCTTCCACCACGCCTGAGTATGGCGCTGGTCTGGCCATGGGACTGGCACTGACAGACGGTGTAGAAGCCAGATTGATGATGGAAGTGCTCGATGGCGGTGGTGCCGGTGGATGGGGAATTCTCAGTACCTGCTTTAGAGAATCAACCAATGCTTGGAAGGGATCGGTACTGCTCATCCTGAGACAGTAGTGGGCCTGGCCTTATCACAGAAGGGACAGGACTCAGGTAAGTAGAATTCAATACAGCTTATTATGATGGATGGCAGTATAAAGCAGGTAAGAAAACAGGTGTAGTATCTTTCCAGGATGTTACAAACCCCTGATGGTAGTCTAGGGAATGGGGTTTGACATTTATTTACAATTAAAATAAATTCATATATACAGTGTGTGAAGTGCAAAAGACAACCAAAGCAGATATATCAAAACTGTGACTTTTATTTACAAATGCCAAGGTGAACAAAAACAATGAATTAATCAAAAACAAAGAAAAAGAAGTTAATGCAAAAATATACTATTTACAATATATACAATATTGGGACAAACACCAAGCATTAAAAAAACAAGAGAGCTGGCAGAAGGGACGTGGGCGGCGCTAAAGAAAAGAAAAGAACAAAACCCAAACAATATCTAACTTCCCAGAAGCATCTAACTAACTAAATATATGAACACAAAATAATAAACACGCGAAGAGTCTTCCGAGTCCTAACTATCCTACTCTATCTGTCCAAAAAGTACAAGGGGTGGCGCTTGCCCCTAACCTAATGTACTATACACAAGAGTAGTCCTACGTGTTGCAAAATGTATGTCACGTGACCTGCTTACCTGTCTGCTTCGTCCGAGCCTCGTAAACTACGTAAATGAGAAATGGGACGGTATATGACTGGCGGACGGATAACGTTAACACACAGAAACGGGCAACAACAGAATCACAGTTAGACAGGGTTTTCGTACCACAACGCAATAAACACAGCAACAGAGACAACACGGAAAAAGGGAAAAGAGAGAGGGCTGGTGAGTGGTCTGGCGCGCGCTTTTATGCCGGGTGGTCTTGGCCTATTGGATATGACGTCAGAGTGACGTCAGCGGAAAGGAAATGATTGATGGATGGATTGACCAATAGACGGGACCTGAGAAAAATTAAACAGATACAGCGAAAGAGAGAGAGAGAAAAAAAAACACACAAACAACACAAGCACGTAACGATGATGACCAAAGCCAGTTTATAGTCTTTGCAGGAACGATGATGGAAACAGGAATCGGTGAGGAAAACCAGGAAAATTACCAGTCAAGGAACCAGGAAAACACAACACTAGGAACAGAGATGGCAAAACACTGGAGATCACAGGAGACAAGAAAGGTGTGTAATTTAGCTTAGAATTTCAACACTGACCGTGTATAGGAAGTTAAGTCCTTTCTGTATCTTTCGATGAGGCTGGACTTTATAGTGCAGGGCTAATGACGGTGATGATGTTAAAGTGTGCGTGAGTGATTTTGAGTGAAATAAAATTCAAGTGACAGTGCTCTAGTTGTTTGAGTGGGTGGAGAACCTGGTCTGACTGTGACACCTATAGGCTATATCAGTGTTTTTCAACCACGTTCCTGGAGGACCACCAACACTGCATGTTTTGGATGTCTGCTTTGTTTGTCACACCCAATTCAGGTACACTTATTGGCCCACAGGATCAATGTGGGGACTTGTTTATCACAGTGGTCATTCAGAAATCAGTCTCATGCACTCCATTTCTCCATCACGACCACAGCATCAGCTCGGAATACGACCTGGTCCAGGATTATGGATACCTTGGGATCATCTCTTCACAGGTCTTGGATCGCATCAATGGCACTGCATAGTCTCTAGGGACCTCGGAATGAGTATCCCCAGGTGGAAATAGAGAATAAAGAAAATAATTAGCGTAGCTGCTGTTCATAGTGTATTTAAACGAGATGTAAAAATGGAGTGTTAAAGATGAAAATAGCAGTTAAATAAACAAACATAGAAACAAACATGTAAAGCATATGAGTTTCTAACACAATGTCTGGTGTATTGAGGAGTGTGTCCTACAGGTGATGTCGAGCCAGCTCACCTGCGTGGAGCACATTCATGCATCATACCGTTATGCGATGCATTGAGTGTATGCTTTACTAAAAAGATAGGTCTTTAATCTAGTTTTGAACTGAGAGAGTGTGTCTGAGCCTCAGACATTACCAGGAAGGATATTCCAGAGTTTAGGAGCCATAAATGAGAAGGCTCGACCACCTTTACTCGACTTTGCTATTCTAGGTACTACCAGAAGCCCTGAGTTTTGAGATCTTAAAGAGCGGCTTGGATTGTAGCGAGACAGAAGGTTTGTTAGATAAACAGGAGCTAGATTATTTAAAGCTTTATAGGTAAGAAGCAATATTTTATAATCAATACGGAACTTAACAGGCAGCCAGTGTAAGAAGGATAAAATTGGGGTGATATAATCATATTTTCTAGACCTGGTAAGAACTCTGGCAGCTGCATTTTGTACTAGCTGAAGTTTATTAATAGAGGATGCTGGGCAACCAGCAAACAGAGCATTACAGTAATCCAGCCTAGAAGTCATGAAAGCATGAACTAAGCAATCTATGAGGATATTGTGGTTGATGGTGTCAAATGCAGCACTGAGATCAAGTAAAACTAATAATGAGTTGCACCCTTGGTCAGCAGCTAAGAGTAAATCGTTGGTTATTTTCACTACTGCGGTTTCTGTACTGTGATGAGGCCTGAAACCTGACTGAAACACGTCAAAAACATTGTTCATCTGCAGAAAGGAGCATAATTGGGCAGAAACAACTTTTTCTAGTATTTTAGACATAAATGGAAGATTTGAAATAGGCCTATAATTAGCTAAGTTGCTGGGGTCCAGTTGTGGTTTCTTAATAATAGGCTTAATAACAGCTAGCTTGAAAGGATTTGGAACATGGCCTAAAGATAGAGAAGAGTTGATGAGGTTAAGAAGAGGTTCTCCTATTACAGGTAGCAACTCTTTCAGTAATTTAGTTGGAATTGGGTCTAACATACATGTAGCTGGTTTAGAAGCATTTTTAAATTTATCTAGCTCTTCCTGTTCTATGATTTTGAAGCACTGTACATTATTTTGGTTCAGTGGAATGTTTAATGGATCTGAAGTATAAGGCGGTGCCGAAAGTTTAACATCTTCTATTTTCTGTCTGAAACCTTCTATTTTATCACTGAAGAAATTCATGAAGTCATCACTACTAATTTGCGGTGGGACATTTTGTTCCAAAGATGACCGAATATTTGTTAATTTAGTAATGGTGTTAAATAAAAATCTAGGATTGTTAGGATTATTTTCTATCAGTTTGCGGAGGTGCTCAGCCCTGGCGGATTTTAGAGCCCTCCTATAGCTGGACATACTATCTTTGTACGCAATTCTAAAGACCTCTAATTTAGTTTTTTTTCCACTTACGTTCCAGGGCACGGGTTGCTGTTTTGAGAGCGCGAGTATGATTGTTAAATCTTTGTTTCAGTTGTTTCTGTGATGTACTGAAATATAATTACAAGCACTTCATACATTTCAAAGGTTTTTATCAACAATTACATGACATTTATGCAAAGAGTCAGTATTTGCAGTGTTGGCCCTTCTTTTTCAGGACCTCTGCAATTCGACTGGGCATGCTCTCAATCAACTTCTGGGCTAAATCCTGACTGATAGCAACCCATTCTTTCATAATCACTTCTTGGAGTTTGTCAGAATTAGTGGGTTTTTGTTTGTCCACCCACCTCTTGAGGATTGACCACAAGTTCTCAATGGGATTAAGTTCTGGGGAGTTTCCAGGCCATGAACCCAAAATCTTTAACGTTTTGGTCCCCGAGCCACTTAGATATCACTTTTGCCTTATGGCACGGTGCTCCATCGTGCTGGAAAATGCATTGTTCTTCACCAATCTGTTGCTAGATTGTTGGAAGAAGTTGCTGTTGGAGGGTGTTTTGGTACCATTCTTTATTCATGGCTGTGTTTTTGGGCAAAATTGTGAGTGAGCCCACTCCCTTGAATGAGAAGCAACCCCACACATGAATGGTCTCAGGATGCTTTACTGTTGGCATGACACAGGACTGATGGTAGCGCTCACCTTTTCTTCTCCGGACAAGCCTTTTTCCAAATGCCCCAAACAATCGGAAAGGGGCTTCATCGGAGAATATGACTTTG
>CAIGQV010000641.1:20678648-20698101 GCA_903798115.1 Danio jaintianensis | reverse complement strand
CGTTTCTTTGCAGGTCACCATGGTTAACAATGGAAGAACAATGATTTTAAGCATCACCCTCCTTTTAACATGTGAAGTCTGCCATTCTAAGCCAATCAGCCTGACATAATGATCTCCAGCCTTGTGCTCGTCAACATTCTCACCTGAGTCACCACAAGACGATTACTGAAATGATCTTAGCAGGAGTCCTTTAATGACAGCAATGAAATGCAGTGGAAAGTTTTTTTTCAGGATTAAGTTCATTTTCATGGCAAAGAAGGACAATGCAATTCATCTGATCACTCTTCATAACATCTTGGAGTATATGCAATGTGCTATTATAAAAACTTAAGCAGAAACTTTTCCAATATTTATGTAATTCTCAAAACTTTTGGCCACGACTGTACAGGGTGAAGAGCAAAGACATTAAGTGAGACAGTAAGTGAAAGAAGTCAGTAGCTTTAGCTGACCAGCGGTGCTAGTAGGCTAAAGCTACAAGCGGAGGCTCGAGAGACAGAACGTTTTAAAGTAGATTTGTTTGTATAAATATATTAAGGGTTTGTTCACCCTAGGTAGGAGAGACAAATACTAGTGAATAGGGAAGTATTTTATGATAAAAATGTCAATTGCGAATCTACGCGACAAAGCTCCAAACACACACAGCGAGGCAACCGTAGCAGCAACAACAATGACGTCACTCGAGCATGCGCTCCCATGCGCACCACCTGAACTTCCCCAGGGCCTCACCTACGTGCCCACCAGGCACAGTCTTTCTCTCTTGAATAGTGCGCACACGTCCCTCGGCTCAGGACACCCTGGCAGCAGGCGAACCCTCTTGCTACTTCAAAGGAAATATTGGTGGCCGGGAATGGCCAAGGATGTTTCCCAGTGTGTACGGAGGTGTTCGGTCTGCGCCATCACCACCACTCCTCACCGACTGCCTGAAGGTAAACTGCAACCCTTACCCATTCCCGGCCGGCCCTGGACACACCTCGGAATAGACTTTGCCACAGACTTACCTTCCTCCAAAGGTTACACTACTATTCTTGTTGTGGTGGATCGCTTTTCTAAGGCCTGCAAACTAATCCCTCTCAAAAGTCTTCCTACAGCTCTCGAAACGGCCGAAGCACTCTTCCACAACGTATTTTGCAATTACGGACTCCCCAAGGTCTCCGACAGAGAACCACAGTTCATTTCCAGGGTCTGGCGGGCCTTCTTTCAACTCCTGGCTACCACCATCAGCCTCTCCTCTGGATACCACCCTCAAACCAACGGCTAGACCAAACGCAAGATCCAAGAAATATCCCGGTACCTCCGGACATACTGCGCTCAACACCAGAACATCTGGAGCCAGTATCTACCGTGGGCCGAATATGCCCAAAACTCCCTCCGACAAGCCTCCACCGGACTAACCCCTTTTCAATGTGTTCTAGGATACCAACCATCACTATTCCCCTGGACTGGCATGTCCTCTTAGGTCCTGGCGGTAGATCACTGGTTCCAGGAAAGCGAGAGGGTGTGGGACTCAGCACACGTCCATCTCCAGCGGACGGTGCGGAGGCACACAGAGGCCGCAAATCGCCGCAGGTTACCTAACCCCATTTACCACCCTGGAGAAAAGGTATGGCTATCCACAAAAAATATTCACCTCCGACTGCCCTGCAAAAAGCTGAGTTCCCGCTACATAGGGTCGTTCACTATTCACTCCTAGATAAACCCAGTCACGTACCGTCTCAACCTACCTACACGTTCTAGAATATCCTCCACCTTCCACGTAGTCCTGCTCAAAACTTACACTAACCCCGTTTCTCCTCCATCCACAGAACCGGAACCGCCTCCCCCTCCAGAACAACCTGAGATCCTCGGAGATCACATCTATCGAGTCCAGGAGCTTCTCGACTCCCGGTGGTGGAACGGTCGACTCCAATAGACTGGGAAGGATTCGGCCCCAAGGAGAGGAGATCACCAGAGTTCTAATCACTCACACCTGCACCTGCAATCACCCACTCCCTATATATACTCACATCATTCAGTCGGCTGGAATCGAAGTTGGATGATCTCCACTTCCTGGATCTTCTCCCTGTTGCTCAGATCTCTCCTGTGCTTGGACGAGCGTGTGAGAGAGCCTTCAACCAGTTGCACCGCTCACCGGTTTACCCACTGTTTGTGTATGTCCCACAATAAATACTTACGAAGTAATCCCAGCCTTATCTTCTTTGTGTGTGTGACCATGACAATATGTATTTAAAGAGAAAGATTACACATATCAGGGCTGGTAACAGAACATTCTACTTTGTACATTTTTCAATCAGATTCAATCAGTCAATAAATAAAAAATTGAAAAATGAAAAAAAAAAAAAAAAAGAATATTTCACCTGTGCCATGTGCTTTAGACCATCCGCTTAGATTGTTAAAATAAAGCCCAAGGTGTTCTTGTATTCTTCTTGTGCTATTTTAGAGCAGGGATGTAGCCACCTTAAATCAGAGTTGAGCTCTAACCCTAATTAAACTCACCTGAACAAAGAACACCTGTCCCTGGGTGTTTTCCTACTTCCTACCTGGAAATAACTCATAATATTCTCTCATAATATTTACCCTCTATCAATAAGAAATATAGTATCCCACTGTTATTCAACGTATTACACTGTAAGTACACAGAAAAATATTTTGGTGCAGTAATTAAACAGAACATTTTTCTTTTTTTTTATAAAAAAAAAATTAATATTACAAATAAACATCATAATACTGTTTTGTTGAGAATTGGCAAACTATATAAGAAAAAAGTCACACATGTATAGTTTAGAGCAGGGGTGTCCTGGAAAGTTTAGCTCTAACCCTAATCAAACACACCTGAACCAGCTAATCAAGCTTATACTAGATATACTAGAAACTTCCTGGCAGGTGTGTTAAAGCAAGTTGGAGCTAAACTCAGCAGGACACCGACCCTCCAGGAACATGCTGAAACATGCTGAAACATGCTGAAACACACTGAAACATGCTCTGGAGCAAGTTATTTTCAGAGCATAAATTTCTGTGGCTAATTACATACAGTACCCTGAAAGTTATCCTTGTTTTTGAAACCGAAAGATGAGATTATCCACTTGCATATATTCAAACTACATACCCTGCTTTCTGGAATACACCCCAGGATATGCAGTTTAAGTTAGCTCCTCCTCTAAACTGTCATCTTCCTGAGGTCAGAGTCCTCACATAGATCTTTTGACATCTCCATAAACGAAACGATTACTACGTAACCCTCGTTCCCCGAGTGGGGACAGAAATGCTATTTGGAAAACTTCCACTATGGGGATTTTGCCAGAAAGCCTATGATCGGAAGAGAAATAAAACGGGCCAATGAATTGGCAGCGACCAGCAAACGCAGCTGGCAGCAATCTCAATTAGTAGAGTGTAAAGCAGCCAGAGGCGTATCGCTTCGTACATTTTTAAGCTGAAGAACTGAACTAAGCTGTCAGCTAAGGCGCAACCACTGTGGTGAAGGAACATAGCATTTCCGTTCCCCCACTCAGGGAATGAGGGTTACGTAGTAACCGTTTCCTTCCCCAGTGAGAGGGGAACTCCAATGCTATGTGGAAAACGCCACAGTGGTTGAACCTTACCACGGCGCTGATGAGAGGTTTGCCAGGCTCCAGCATGAGCGCACCATCATCACCAGTGACACAGCCCTCCAACGTGTCCCCTGGTCCTAACTTACCTTTACTTAACTGTGAAGGTTTATTTATATTTTTTGGACAGTCGTAAAATATACACCTAGTTAAATTCTAGGATTTTTTTGTATACGACAGTATGTTGGGAAAACGTGCCAATCCCGAAAGACAAATGGACTAACCCTGGCAAGGGGGAGTACACAAATGAGAGATGGTTAGGGAGGGAAGACACGAGCCCGCCTTGTAAGGGGACTACACTGTGGCTGAGTGAAGTATATGGGATTGCAAACGGGGATTGCGCATAGCAGGAACCGAACCCCAGAACGTGGGCTAACCAAATGGGCATGCTAACAACGTAATGGGCCAGGCACCCGACTCCTCCGCTGAGTCAGGTGCTGGGGGCCTCGAAGGAACTCTGTAGGGTTCGTCAAATGGACAGAGTAAGAACAGAGTAAGAAAGGTGCACGTATCTCCATTTTAGAGAGAAAGGTGCAGCAAGCGTGTTTCAACACCAACCCGCGTTTCCTCATTCACCAGAGTTATCCAGCACACGTGAGTAAATTGGCTCCACTCGAAGATTATAAAATCTCGCAAATGTTTTAGGTGTCGCCCAGCCCGCAGTTCTACGAGTAGGCAAGTAGGTTCACTGGGGAAAATGCGTATTTGCACATGCCCCGGGGTCAGCTGAGGGCTGAACTGAACCCGGGTGGAGCCTCCATTCTCCCGGACAGGAAGCTACCGTGAGAGCACATCGGCTGCACGGTTGAGCTCGCCGAGGATGTGAATGAAATGCAGCGTGACTAGCACGAGGTTCTATGACCGATAAAAGTGGCGGAGAGCAAGATACACTGCCAACAGCTCTAGGTAATGCAATGCATTGAAATGCCAATGCAGCCGGGTTCCTATCCACTGACCCACAGCTGCATGCTCACAACACATGGCCCCCCAGCCAGTAATGGAAGCATCTGTCGAGATGACGACATGCCTGGAGAGCACGCTTTAGAGGCACACCGGCCTGTAGAAGCAAGGTCTGTCCAAGCACTGAGGGTGCGATGACACAGCAGAGTGACAGCTACTCGGTGTGTGCGCGTGTGCCATGCTTGCCATTCTTTGAGATAATTGAGCATGCGGATGCCCACGAGCCGAAGGAGGACACCCGTGGAGACAGGAAGAGCCCGAAGGGGAGGACTTTGTACTGCCACGCTCGACCCTCGAACGCAAACCGCAGAAACTGACGGTGGCTTGGAAGAATGGAAATATGCATCCTTCATGTTTATCGCTGCAAACAAATCCTGAGGACGGACGCACCAGAGGATGTGCTTTTGCGTGAGCATTTTGAATGGCTGCTTGTGAAGGCAGTGGCTCAAAACGCACAGAACTAGGATTGGTTGTAACCCACCGCTCTTTTTGGGTACGATGAAGTACAGGCTATAAAACCCTTACCTCATCTCGGCTGGAAGCACCGGCTCGATTGCATCCTTTACCAGGAGGACAGCAATCTCCTCGCACAAGACAGGGGTGGACACAGGGCTGACCCTGGTGTAATACACGACCGTGAACTTGGGGGGTCGTTTAGAGAACTGAATCACATAGCCGAGTCTGATTGTCCGAATGAGCCATCGAAGGGCTGGGCAGCACTAACCAGGTTGGCAGAGCCTGTGTGAGTGACATCATCGGTGCAGTCGCTGACGCACCAGCGGTGGGACAGCACGGGATAGGAGAGCTCACCCCGGGAGGTGGCGCATCCCAAGGAAAAGCGGAAGATAAGAGGTTTAATCTTACCTTCTTCCCAAGAGCCCGGAGAAAGGGAAAGGAGCCCGTCCTCTGGCACTGAGCCCTGATCCTGTTAGCTGGAAGGCATAGTGTCCCATGCTGGCAGTGTTCGGGCTGTCACACCCGGAAAAAGGAAAAAATGCTTTTTTATTAAAAATTTGGTAGCCGCCGGCCATGAGGCCAGTAGCCTGGTTGTAATGATGATGATGATGGTGTCCCTGGCCCTACGCAGTGGAAAGAGGAAACCTCCTCTTCTCTGGGTGGCCCATCTCAGGGATGCTTTGCTGTCTGTTTACCAGACTTATGGATGCCCTGGGGTGGGGGCGCTAATCGTCTGTGAGGTGATTGATGCTGCCTGTAGATGACTTCCCCCATCGCACTTGGCTGCTCTTTCACCGCGGTGAATTCCTGGGTGAATTCACCCACGGTGTTGCCGAACAGGCCAGCCTGGAATATGAGTGCGTTAAGAAAGCGAACTGTGTCAACGTCACACATATCTGCCAGGTTTAGCCAGAGGTGGCGTTCCTGAACCACTAATGTGGCCATCGTCCTTCCCAGGGCACTCGCAGCCGACTTGGTGGTTCTCAGAGCATAGTCGGTTGCAGTACTTAGTTTGTGCATTAAGCCTGGTTCGGAACCACCCTCGTGCAGCTGGGCCAATGCCTGCGCCTGGTAGCACTGGTTTGTGGCCATAGCATGCAAGGCGGTAGCAGCCTGGCCCACAGCACTGTAGGCTCTGGCCCCGAGGGACACAGACAATCTACATGCTTTGTACGGGAGCTGAGGCTGACCACGCCAGGAAGAGGCACCATGCGGGCAAAGATTGACCTCGATAGCATGCTCGACCTGGGGAATCGCCTCGTACCCCCAGGTTGTTCCATCATCGAGGGAGGGGAGGGCGGAAGCGCACGCAGACCGGGCAGAAAAAGGTGCCCTCCAGCTCTGCGTGAGCTTACTGTACACCTCCGGGAAGAAGGGGATGGGAGGCTTAGAGGGTTTCCCCTTCTTTTTAGCCTCCACATAACACCCGTCTAATTTGTCCGGCGGCGGAGCTGGGGAACATGCCATCTCTAGCCTCACCGCCGAAGCAGCCCAGGTTGGCATGGCCATCATATCTGATTCCATATCTGGAGCCTCGCTTACCACCCTTGAGGGAGGAAGCGGGTCCAAATTGTCATCAGATAATGACAGCCCACCCTCCGATGTAGCGATGGATATCTGGACCTCTGTGTCATCGAGTGAGAGGGCGATCATCCCGGAGGATGGAGCGCATCTCTCACTTGAAGCTTGGATGGAACGTGCTGAGGAATGGGAGGTCTGCGAGCCAGAGGGTGGCGGAGTGGCCCCCACTGTAACCCTCAGATCTGCCCGAGTGCCAACCGCTACTTGCGAGGGACAACAGGGGTGGTTCGCCCTTTTGCAAGAGCAAACAGCGATCTTAGCTGTGCAACAGACATGCCCGCGAGCACTGCATTAACATTCTGAACCCCCAAACATGCAACAGAGTGCTCGTGCCCCTCATCCGGGGACAGAGAACCACTGCATCGAGAAACGCACTCTCTCTCTCTCTCTCTCGAAAGTAGTCAGAGGATATCAGCAAAACGTCTCTTTCAGTCTGCATGTGAGGCTCTGAAAGCGAAAATGTACCAAGCGATACGCCTCTGGCCGCTTTATACTCTACTAATTGAGACTGCTGCCAGCTGCATTCGCTGGGCACTGCCAATTCATTGGCATTTCATTGGCCTGTTTTATTTCTCTTCAGATCATTGGCTTTCTGGCGAAATCCCCATAGTGGAAGTTTTCCACATAGCATTGAAGTTCCCCTCCTGCGGGGAACTAAAGTTATGCGGCTGTGCTGGTTCAGGAACAGAAAAGATTCATTAAGGTTCATTAATCTCGAATCATTACGTTTTGAAGTGTTTGTTCAGCAAGAGACATAGAAACATATCCATTTTTATACACTTCTCTAGGTTTTGGGAAAGGAGGAAAATGTATCTTGCCCAGCCTTTCTGCGTACCTGCTGTCTGCATTGCAAGTCCTATATGAGCACATTTTCACAATTTTTCATTTTAATTGCCAATGTTATTCTACTGACGTCTGTTGGACAACATGGAGAACAGTGACAGGGCCACAGAATATCGGCGTTATAATTGGCTGGATTGCCTGTCAACCAAACCGCTGTCAAGGCTCAATTGCACCAGGTTTCAGTGGGGAATCAAGTGAGTGCGAAACCAATTACACTCGTACTTAGACCACCATGGCAAACATGTCCAGGGTAATATCCTCTTTAGTCTGTGCATAAGAAACAGCTCACCAAGAATAAACAACAAGTGGAGAGTACAAGACAAGCTTCAAACATGCCCTCCCTGAACTGTGTGCGTGGTTGTCTAGACACAGGTGTTGCTCTTTCAAGAATTCCTGCAGCATTTATCCCAGATGGGAGAGGAAAACTGATAATTCCAACAGATTTCCTGCAGAATTCTGGCTAGAGATTAGATTCTCAGCAGAAGAGACCCCATAAAACCCCAATACAATACTGATAGCCATGGTAACCTCTCAGTGCCGTGACCATCCATTCCAGATGAAAGCCTGTCTGAGATTGTTTCCATAACGACTGCTTAGCGTGAGCTGCTGTACTGGATTTTCCCATGGGGGATTTTATAGCGGTTTGTCAGCATCCGTTCCTTGTAAGTGGTTGTGTCCTTCAGCCATGAACTTCAACCTAAACAAGAAGATGCTATATCTTCCTTTAAAAAAAATAAAGAAAAAAATTGCTAAAAGGAAATAAATTATGGCATTTTTATTGCAGTTTTACCATGAGGGAAACAATGATGAATCTTTTTCAAACCAATGTTTTTTAAGGATATCCTGCAGAACAAGGCAGTGGAGTTTAGTTTAGTTGATGAACCATGTGTAAGTTCACAAAAGCACATTTTCTTCATAAATTTCTATTTGGCACAAATGGTCTACTCTCTGATGAATTGTCAGGAAATACTTATTACTGAATATTAAAAACACTGAAATAATGTGCTGTATCTATGGTTACGGTAACTGACTGCTGAAATTCTGCTGACATTTGTGGTATTATTTCATTCTTTAGGCATGACAGTCTGCCACATTTGCTTGCTCTCGCATTTTCTCTCTCACTCACATCATAGTTAGTAATCTCCATCTATCATTTCAGCAAATGAAGAAAATAAACAGCTTGTTCTCCATTCTAATTAATGGTGTTTGGCAAGTACTGCAGCTATTAGTATTGCTGTCCTCTTGCCAAAATTAATTAATGTTTACTTATAATTCACAATGTTTTGATGCTGCATAGCTTTTAAAGACTTTTTTGAATTGAATTAATTATTAGAGCTTTAGGCTTCACATTGGCTTCACAAAAAAATAACATGATTAAAGAAGCCAACACAAATACATATGCATTTTGATACTACATAAATGCATTTGCATATTAATTCATAAATCTCTTTGTTTGTTTGAAAATGTCATAATCACATTCTCTAGTGCACAGTGTCCTGTTTAAGAAGTGATTCATGTGAAAAGGAAAGAAAAGAAAAAGAATCCAGATAAGTTCCTGGTTGGATGCTAAACGTTGAGAATATATTGAAAATTAACCTGTCAGTTAATAAACAACTACAAAACAACAGCCAAATGTTTATTGGCTGTTACACTTTCAGTATTTTTAAAGAGGTTTTCCCTCCAGACTGACTCATTATGTTGCTTTTATACACAGTGAATGTAAAGCTTCAGTGCCTTGAAGTTCATTCATTCATTTTCTTTTCGGCTTAGTCCGTTTATTAATCTGGGGTCACCACAGCGGAATGAACCGCCAACTTATCCAGCATATGTTTTACGCAGCGGATGCCCTTCCAGCCGCAACCCATCACTGGGAAACATCCATACACACTCATACACTACGGACAATTTTAGCTTACCCAATTCACCTATACCACATGTCTTTGGACTGTGGGGGAAACCGGAGCACCCGGAGGAAACCCACGCCCACACGGGGAGAACATGCAAACTCCACACAGAAATGCCAACTGACCCAGCCGAGGCTCAAACCAGCGACCTTCTTGCTGTGAGGCGATTGTGCTACCCACTGCGCCACCGTGAGGCCCTGCCTTGAAGTTGTACATATTAATTCTTTTCAGATAAAAATATTTGGTTGATACTGGATCCTGGAACATCATTATGTCCAAAATCTAGTCTAAACCTAATCTAGAGTCTAAACCTAATCCATGATCACAGGAAAATGTAAGGGAATACGAATGGCGTGAAGTGCCTAACCATGATTGTAAAACTAACTCAACATCAACTGTAAACTGTAATACATTTGGACTACTCAATTTAATGATTGGTATCAGGATGCAAAGAAACTTTCCACAAGAATAACTAAGACTGTTAGTTTCCAAAGGGCCCCTTTAAATGAAGGAATATTGAAAATACAACTGATGTGCACTTCGGGAAATTATCCTTTAAACAGAGAAGCTGTTTGGTGTCACACACTGCACTCAATTCATTAGGGCTCATCCTTATGCTCTAATCACTTCAGGGGAACCCTCTGAAGGGATTAGGGTATAGGGATGTGCTTTTAAGAATGTAATCCACCCAATGTTTTTATGATTTTGTATGATATGGTCTAGTGCAGGGGTGCCCAAACTCTATCCTGGAGGTTCGAGAAGGGTCTGGATGCAGACTGGGTGCAGATGCAAGCTGAGACTGCATGCAATGGTTTTAATGCATACACCTAACCCTGCCCTTAACCCTACGGTTAGTGTGATTTCACCAAGTAGGACATGTTCCTGGATCAACATCTATGTTGATCCTCAAACAACATTCCAATTAGCCAATCAGAATCAAAGGATAAGTTTACAGCTTATGTTAAATTTAGGCTTACAGTTAGGGTTATGTGCTTCTACATGATTGTTATCCAACTATTATTCCCCTCTTATTTTTGGAATAATTTACAGTTAGGGTTGGGTTTAGGGGTAGGGATTAGGTATGGATAAAATTTTCAAACAAAAATGACGTTCCAGGATCAATGTTAGATGTTAAATTCAGGATCGCATCGTAATTGGCACAATCACACCCACCCTAACCCTACCCCAGACAGTGACATCACTAGCTCCATTGAGTGCATGTGTCTGAAACTGCATGTCTGAGACTGCATGTCTCAACTTGCATGTGCAAGTCTGCATCCAGAGACTATTGGGAGGGCTTGTGTCCTGCAGAGTAAAGCTCCAACTGCAATTAAACACACCTGAACCAGCTAATTAAGCTCTTAGGTCTGCATTCCAGTCCAGTTTTTTACTCACTAACTTTCCGAGTCTTGTGGACTCAGATGTACGTCACTATTTATGTTGGAATACCTTAAACCCTTGAGCATTTTGCATTGCCAATTGCACAATCGCATTGCCTTCTGGGGCATATGGAGTGGACAAATGAATCCAATACGCTTAAAATTGAGGGATGTCTAAGCTTTCCTCATTGTGCTGGTCTAAAATTGGAGTTGAAGGTATTGACCTTATTCTTCACATAAGAGTGGATGCAGCATTGGAATCGTTTTGGCTCTAATTTTTAGAACATTTTTAGACGTTAAAAACAACTTGTTATGCTGCTTGATGTTGCAAACTGGTATTTTGTAATTATATTGTTCTTTTTTTGTATAGTCATGAACACGCTTGTTTGTAGAGCAAGTAGTTTGACCATTTCTGTCATTTATTATTCCTAGTCATTTTGCCACTGAATTGGAAGTTCTAAAACAATCACAAAAACAAGCGCAATTCCGCATTGCAGAATAAGGTCAATACTACGACTATGACTGGCGTGAATTTAAGGTGGAGCTAAGTTTTGATGCGATGTAGTGTATTACTCAACAAATTGCTCATAAAGGGCTGCATTCAAAATCACAAACTCTCTCCATAACACTGCCACAACACTCCCACTGTCAGTTTGTGATTTCAGCAAACAGAAAGTTCTGCAACATATATGAATTATTTATTTGTGATGTAAAAGTCAGTCAAGATAAGATTAAAGTTGTAGTCTGTCTCAGAATAAAAATGAACAACCTATATTGATTTTTTTTTTTGTAAAAGTTGCTAAAAGCTGCTCAGTTTGTTTCTTAAAGTTGCTTGTTGCTAAATGATGTCGATGTCATTGTACATAATGACCTCATATATCCTTGACACAAAACTAAAATACACAATATTACTCAAATTGACAAAATGATTTGCTCTCCTGTGGAATTTTATTTCTTGAAGAAGTTCTGTTTAATGAAATTTTTTTTTGAATACATTTGTAAACATAGCTACTAGTTTTAATAATAATTTCGAATAACCCATTTCTTTTGCCAGATGTTTTCCAGATGAAAATAAATATTATATAGTGTGAAATGTTCTTTCTTCGTTAAACATCACTTGGGAAACATTTATATAAAAATAATAAAAATTTCTGGGCTGCACGGTGGCGCAGTGGGTAGCACGTTCGCCTCACAGCAAGAAGGTCGCTGTTTCAAGCCTCAGCTGGGTGAGTTGGCGTTTCTGTGTGGAGTTTGCATGTTTTCCCCGTGTTGGCGTGGGTTTCCTCCGGGTGGTATAGGTGAATTGGGTAAGTTAAATTGTCCGTAGTGTATGGTTGTGTATGGATGTTTCCCAGTGATGGGTTGCAGCTGGAAGGGCATCCTCTGCGTAAAACATATGCTGGATATGTTGGCGGTTCATTCCGCTGTGGCGACCCCAGATTAATAAAGGGACTAAGCTGAAAAGAAAATGAATGAATGAATAATACAAATTTCACAAGAGGGCTAATTATTTTGTCTTCAACTGTATATTATTTGTATTTTGTTAATTTACATTTGTTTGTAAACGTTCTTTAATCCCATAAATTATGTAAATACATACCATAAGCCTTTATACCACAAATGTTGTAAAATTATTTTAGTTTGGAAATATTTATGAAGAACTGTGACATAATGACAGTGTTAAAGACATAAAGACAGTGTTTTATGACATACTGTATGTGACTGTCATTTAACAAACATGAATAATGTATAGTTACATTTAGCATTTTTAATAGTTTGCAATTTAATAATTTGATTGCACTTACGCATACCGAATATATCAAAATATTGATCAATTTGCATGGCTCTCATGAGCCTCCGTACAGCTGTGCCCCGGATGTGCGGACTTGATAAGGGCGCATGCGCAGCAAATCAGATCTACAAATCATACGGCTAGTAAACGCAGCATTCATAATTGCTCGTTGGATGTTTTAGATGTCAACTCTCTCTGCTAGCGGCGCACGCACCCACACACTCATTTAAACTCACAGGTCCGCTTCATTCACAGGCCCGGACAGTGTTGATCATGAAGCCGTTTTTAACGAGTTTTATTTATTTGGCGCTATTATGTAGTAGGTTATCCTGTGATAATGACACAGAAGAGGACGAGCACGCCAAACACACATATACGGTGGAGATGTTCAATGATGCCATCTCTACAGCTCCACACTTCGTCATGTTCTTCGCGCCCTGGTAAAACTGAACACCTTCAACAAACATTTTATACATTGATATGTGACGTTACATTAAGTGGTGAATGCATTGAGATATTTCTCGTGTTACTTCTGGCTTGAACTCCTGAGATTTGTACATTATCAACTTCGTCAGCGACTTTAAATCTGCAGGCACGTTCATTATAAAATCAGTTTTGGGAAAAAAAGTGCATACAACTTTTGTGATGTACGTTCCTGTAGATGCACGTTGTTAATATTGGAGTTAAAACGATAATAGTGGACTTTGGTTAAAAAGTTACAATTCCTGCAATCATAAAGTTTTAGTGTACGTGGCAGAGCAAGAACAGCCATGACTTCAGACATCACTTCCTCATCAAAAAAAAAAAAAACACTAGGGATATATATATACATTTTTTAGAATATTTTATATTTACTTTCTCATTCTGTACCATGATAGTGCCATTGGCTTATTTGTAGTACCTTGGCATGGCCTCAGTACAGTATTGTAGAGGCATTAATGTAACACCATGTTAAAAAGAAAGTAAAAAAAAAACATGTACAGTGTGCATTCATTTGCCTTTGATTAGTCAGTCACTCATAACCATAACAAACCAGTAATTCTAAGATGATGTAAAAATATTTTGTCTTTATTATATTTATAATACTTTTTTATAACACAAGCTGCAAAATATTGATTGTCTAGTAACATTCACCAACGTGTTAGATAAATCACCTTCAAAAATTTAATAATTGTAAAGTGCCTTGTAGTTGCAGAGCTAAATATCCCTGTTGGATGTTTTATTTTTGCCAAATGTTAATAAAGTTAAAGTTAATTAATTTTTTTGTTCTTGTTTTGTGTGCTGTAACTTATTATGTGTATAGTAAGATTAATGTTAAAAAAATTTTTTTAGATTTAGTGATTTCATAAAATCACTTTTGTAATAAATAAATTAATATATAATAATAATAAACTAGTGAATAGTGGCTAAATATAAATAGTGCTAAAAGTGTTGATGTTTGTTGTGTACAGGTGTGGTCACTGTCAAAGGCTGCAAGGGACATGGAATGAGTTGGCAGACAAATATAACAGTATGGAGGACCCTCCTGCGTATGTTGTGAAAGTCGACTGCACAAAAGACACTAAGTTTTGCTCCAGTGAACATGGCATTCGTGGATACCCAACGTAAGCATCGTTTATTACAGCACATTACGTATCTCCTCAAACCATGCTTAAAGGATGATCCATCAACCTGACAGTCATGTGCTTAAGGTAAAAGTTAAATGCGGTTTGATTAATCATTGACTGGCTAACTTTGCTGTGTTTGTCTTACAGTCTGAAGTTGTTTAAACCTGACCAGGAGGCTATGAAGTATCAGGGCCCACGAGACCTGCAGGCCCTGGAGAACTGGATGCTAAAAACCTTGCAGGAGGAACCTGAAGTAAGATCAAATGACTAATATAGTTTTATTTATTTTTTTAAGTACGCTAAGTAGTGCTTGATTAAGGTCTAATAATTATGTCACTGTTAAATCATTTGTTCTTATTTTATCTTTCCCTTCTCATACCAGGAGCCCCAGAGTGAACCAGAGCCACCCAAAGTCCCCGAACCCAAACAGGGCCTGTATGAACTCACAGCTACAAACTTCAAATCACACATCGCTAAAGGTAGTAGCCCATATTCTGTAACAACTATAACTTGATCAATTTTTGAATAATAAAGAATTTAAAGGGGATGTAACATGCTCACTTTGCCCAATCTCATATTAATCTAGAGTGCTTTTAGAGTAGTACTGCATCCATCTTTTCTCTTAAACGTCTTTAGTTTTATTTTATTTTTTAAAATCAAAGTTAGAGCTTTCAGCACCTGGAGGCGAGCTGTGGGCGGTCACAGACTACATCCTGTCATATCACTATAAATAAAACAAAGAAACAGCTTGTAATCATATCCATTTGACGCATACAATCACAGCAGTCTGATCGTTTTAGATTGTTCCCTGGAGCGCACCATCACACCAGTGTGGTGAGAACGTTCAAATTTGTGCTTTGTAAAAGGCATTCAGATGTCTATGGAAGATGGCAATAATAATAATTTTACACATACTCTTACAGTGTGTGTCACAACAGATACATACTGTATTGGTAACAAGAACATTTACACTATTATTCTCCCAATTAAACAGACAATTACATTGATGTAGCTTAGGATAAGTTGATGAATTGACGTGTTGTAAATCCAGCAGCTCTAAACTCCTCTGCTGTAAATTAGAGCTGTGGCTTGTCATAAACCAGACTTGTTGCCATGGAAATATAAAAATGATGCATTCTAAGAACCTCAGTTGAAGTATTTTAAACATGCATGTGAGTGGGGTTAAATTAGTCTCAGCCTCAGACGTCTCAGACCTGTGGCTAAACGTCTGATGCATATGGCACACTTTTCTGGAAACAATTTAGCAGACTCTGTGTGTTTTAGTAAAAATGTCTTCTGAGATGAATCACTGATTTATTGCCTGCACATCCATCTGTCATTGTGAGGATAACTTTGTGAGGATGAGCATTTATTAATTTGACTTAAATGCTGGATTATTAAAAGTATGCAGTACTTACTGCATAATCTTTTCAACGCGTGATGTTGACAAACAATCAAGGTATGCTTATATTCTTCTAATGTCAGTAAAAAAACTTTCAAATATTGATATTTGGTCATAAAGATAAGAGAAAAACATTGTTCAAAACAGTTATGTCTCTTTTTATTTGTGGATTCTCACAAATATAACAACCATGTTCTTTTATAGATCAAAGAAAACTTTCAGTTTGTCATCTTGGTCTGTGTGATGTTTATGTAGAAATGCATCAACAAGATAATCAGATAATCTCAGAACAAAGTCTACATGCATGTCCTACTAATGTCCTATTTGTTTTTGATGACACCTCATTTAAAATATTGCTGTGACTTGTTGTATACTTTTCATTCGTCAATGAATGTTACACGCTTGCGTACTGGGCTGTGATACTGTGGACATTTCCACACCCATAAACATGATGTGGCACAAAACATGATTGGATGGTTAACCTGTCAGTCATATAACATAGTGGGCAGTCCTTGACCATTCAAGGGAGCCTAAGTTCCCAGAACTTCAGCCGTCAGTCTGAGGACTGCCTATGCGAGACTAGGCTAAATTAACTATGGCTAAACAAGATCACCTTTCCCTCATCCAAAAGCACACTTTTTAAGACTTTTTCTGGTCACGCACATGTTTTTTCCCCATACAATAATCTCCACTCTTTTTTATGTAAAAGAGAAGTAGGTTAGAAAAAACTAATAGCAAAACTGGTTACCACCTGAAAGGAACATTTTTCAGCAAAGAAATTATGATCATTGTTATGACCAAATAATTTTTTGGAACTTGACCCAGGCTTGAGCATAAGAGTCCAACTCTTTAACAGTGTAAATAATTCTGTTTTCAAGAAGTGCCATTGGGCCATCCCTTTATCATGGATTTAATACGATGTAACTCTCTTGTAAAAACTGACAGAGATGATCGTGCATTGAGGTGGAGCAAATCTCTATTTGAGTGTACTATCAAAACTCCACTGGATTTTGCCTGTTCAAATTTGTATTATTAAATCGATGACAGTAAACATGACAATTACTAAAGAGCACAAAGTTGAGAAAGATAGAAGGCAATGTAAACATTTAGCAAATTTGTTCTTTTACTTTTTAATGAGCATTTTTCAAGTTTGTAAAAACTATAATAATAATTGTTTATTAAAATACATGTAAAAAACTAAAAAAAAGCTAAGCTAAGGAAATTAGAGGTTGTTTAAAATAGACGCTTTTATTTGTATTATTAATATTATTTTTGTGGAATTTGTTTTAAAATGGCAATTTAGTTTCTTTATTTGACAAAATACATATTTATTTTACAAAGAAATGTGCAGTATATTTATTTCTAAATTGCCATTTAAATATATATATATATATATATATATATATATATATATATATATTGTGAGACAATTATATAGAATTGTGAGTTGAGCAAATCTTTACATCCCTATAAATTATAATTAGTGCTCAATTAATAGTGATTTTTGAAAATAATTTTTGCTGCTTAATTTGTGGCACCTGAAGATTGGAGCAATGAAAGAAAACATTTAGGTTCAGCACAGGATAAAGAAAAAAAAAAATCATCAACATTTTCCAGACATCCTGTAATTACACATTTCTGATGTAAGTGCTGTTTTACTTCATATTTAAAAAAGCCCTATATATGTAAAATGCTAGGTTATGTCCTAACTATATCTCAATTAAAACATTGAGCAAAAGTATAGCCAAATATGCCTAGGCCCTAGCCATTTCTTTCAATATATGTCAAGTGTCAAGTACACTTCTATTTCTGAATAATATAAAAGTAGACTGAAAATATACCTTCTTGTTGTTTAATAGAAGTATATTTATTTATATTTATATATGTACGCATCATTAAGCATTTTAGAAGATGACGATACAGCAAGGGGATGTTCTTTTTTTTACAGTTTCATTCATTTTAATCAAACATTTTTTTTCACACTTTTTCTTTGCCAATTATTTTGGCAACAGAGGTGAATTTTGGTTTTGGTCCAATTTTTTTTTTCTCAAACTCCCTTTTTATGTTACATGTTCAGTCCATCAGCCAAATAAATGGATCTTGTTTGGAGGAGAGGCAGGAAATGATGCCCTGACTTTGACTGAGCTGTTTACGTTTCTCACTTTCAGATGTTGAAAGTACATATAAATGATGTTGCATAACCCTAATGTCGAACTTGCCAAGTTTTTCATTTACATCCTCATTTATTATGCTGTCACTTCCACATTTGCAGAACTGTTCTGTGTATGCATAATACAGACAATTTGTGATGGTTCAGTTGAAAAATTGCTCTGTAACATCATATAGTGGTGGGTGGCGTGAATGTTGAGTGGTTAAGCTGTGAGATGACATTGTAAATGTGATTCTCTACATGCAAAAAATGTTTAGTCTGCAACACAAATGTATTTATTTATGGTATTTTTGATTGGTTTTGATAAAGCGCAAGATGCACAGGATGTTATCGTAATTGAGAGATGGCATGTATTATTTCTTTTTGAGTTTGTAACAATGCAGTTCTCTTTTGCAGGTTCTCACTTTGTGAAGTTCTTTGCACCATGGTGTGGGCACTGCAAAGCCATGGCTCCAACATGGGAGCAGCTTGCCAGCAGCTTTGAGCACTCAGACAGTATCAAGATTAGCAAGGTGAGAGAGACCATCATGGTTTATCTCGTTTAGTTTTCTGGAACATGATTTATTTATGATTTATTTATTTGTTGTCTAAAGGTTGATTGTACTCAGCACTATGAAGTGTGTTCAGATAATCAGGTTCGTGGATATCCAACGCTACTTTTCTTCACTGATGGAGAGAAGGTAAGAACATCTAATAACTCATTTTTAAATTAAGATGTAAATTTATGGATGCGTGTACTGTTAAAAGTACTGCTTAATGATTGAGGTCTGTATTACTTGTTTGTTTGGTATTACCCTTTTTTATTGATAATGAAACTTGAGTAATTCTAATATGCTGAATTATTGTTCACGAAACAAAACATAATTATCAGGAGTGAAATTAAGCACCACAACATTGTTTTTTTGCCCCTTTGGTGAGTAGTTCATACTTAAATTATTTCAAATAGTTCGAAAGTATTTACTATCCCTTTTGATCAATATATTATAATGCATCTTTGTTAAAGTACAAGTGCAAAAATGATTCTGATTCTTGTGATTTAATGGCTCATTCGCACCAAGGAAAAAAAAAAAAAACACTTGACAATTTGCTCAGGTATGGGTTTAAAAAAAAAGTGAAGTGCTGCGCCACGTGATGCAATATTATGAACATGATGTAATAGTCAATAATGGACCCATTAGACATAGGAAAACAATACGTTATGATAAGCACTTGAAGATACATCATCTAACTCAAGATATCTGGACAAAGCCACAATGAGCGCCACCTCCGTCATGATTTAATGGTAAATGAAACCGTTGTCATGGCAACTTTCTACTATAAACAGAAGCTTGCAATGGTTGCCCCGCCTCCAAGCTCTTCTGATTAGTCCACTGCTTTTACACATGATAGTGATGAGCTGTGCTGCATGTGAAAGTTGAAGATTTTTCAACTTGACACAGTATTTTAAAAAACGCAGCACTTCTAAAGATGCAAGCTTAACTGTCAAACACATTCGACAACCGCGTGCTTGCATTGAAAAACAATAGAAAAGAAGCGCATTGGAGAGGAAACATGCTTTCTGTGTGAACTGCCCCTAAAACACTGTGACCATGATAAGAAAAAACAGTTATGCTTTCGCACAGGGCAGCTTGATTTGATCTATTTTAGTATTGTAATCATTCTAAATTGTAAGATTATTTAAAATGACTGAGTGGGGCATATGGACAAAACTGTGTGTGTGTGTGTGTGTGTGTGTGTGTGTGTGTGTGTGTGTGTGT
>CAIGQV010000641.1:20657838-20678638 GCA_903798115.1 Danio jaintianensis | reverse complement strand
TGTGTGTGTGTGTGTGTGTGTGTGTGTGTGTGTGTGTGTGTGTGTGTATTTATATATACAGAATCATTTAAAATAACAATGAATCGTATCCAAATAATAATGGATTGTATCAGCTTGTCAGTGGGTGGTGCCATGAATAAAGAATTGGTAACATAATTAAACTGTTATATTGTTTACACTGAACAACAATGGTAAGCTGTGTATACGATGTGTGTTTTCAGATCGATCAGTACAGAGGAAAGCGTGACCTGGACTCGTTTAAAGAGTTTGTGGATAATCATGTGAAAGCTGCTGAATCTAAAGATGAGCTTGAGAAAGAGGAGGAGCACACTCATGAAATCCCACCCAGCGCTGAACCTGAGAAACAAGAGGTGTGTGTGTCTGAAGTTTCACACAATATGGATTTTGTTTCCTGCTTGGCACCATTTGAGATTTGATTATTTTGTGTTTGTGGGCAGATGTTTGAATGGCGAGCTGCAGACTTTGGCTTGTAGAAGCAAATTTGCATCTTGAAACTGAGGTAGTAATTATGGGCAGAGCAGCTATTTCCTCCTGCTGATGCAAATGTGCATGTGTGCGTGCGCGTGGGTTGGTGGGCAGAAGTGGAAGGGGTGGGCGGGGAACTTAAAGGGCTGTTATTTTGTTTTGTTAATTGGCTTTCCTGTTTAAGCTTGTCTTTTATAAAGGGATTCTAGCAGGCTGGATTCGTTGGATGGCTAAAGAATGTTCCTTGTGGGACTCTTTTACCATTCTGGAAGTAAAAACAGCACTTTTTTTTTTAGTTGGATGATAGTTTTAAAAGACTGTAAGACATCAGAATTGCCGATGCCTTTGAGATGAGACCTTGGTCTTAAACACTGTTCAGAAGTGGTGTTGTAATTAAGGAAGCTAGCCAGTGAGAAGTATTTAAACTTCATCAGGATACGATCACCTGATGGGCATTCTCTAGGGTTTATACTATGAGCTGTTCTGCCCTGTAACAGAAAGTCGGTGCTATTGGTATAAATAACGCATTAGGTAACACGATATGAAATTGCTGAATGCATGCAAAATTTGTTGCCACTAAAAATATATATCTGTTTCTTTATTTCTCTCAGTCTAATGTTCTGGTCTTGACTGAGAGCAACTTTGATGAGACTGTTGCCAAAGGACTGTCCTTCATCAAGTTCTATGCCCCATGGTAAGTGACAATAGGGTCTCATTTGACTTTTCTTTATCAGTACTAGTTTAATGACAGGTGGGATGGTCTGACATGAAAAAAATAATAGTTTGTGTATTAGCAAATGGTGTTTCTAATTTAAAAAGTAGCTGGAATTTTGGTTCTTTATGCATAATTAATAATTGAAACTCCTACATTGAGTGGGGCTGGGCAATAACTAGCTATTTTCATGCAAATTTTGTCATTAAAGCCGGTTCTATTAAATCTCTAGCACATGCAGCATTTACTACACAAAGCCATAGTTTACTGACAAGCCACACAAAATATTGCATCCGATTTGACCATTGCAGAATTTTATCAAAGAAAATCATTCTCCGATAATGACAGCTTGTTTGCTGCCCCTTTACTGTTGATCACAGAGCTGTGCTTTCCTGGAAAGCAGCTTTGGTTAGTTGTGTTTTTAATTTCCATTTCAATTGATTGCTCTGTCCGAACGTTGAGGTATTATGAAGCGAAAGGATTGGATTGTGACAATTATTTGCACATTATTTATTTAATATATTTTTTATTAATTAATATTAACATTAATTATTTAATATTATTTGCAATAGGGCTACACGATATTGGAAAATATAAATAAAAAATATTAATAATAAAATTCTAATATAATTTTATATATGGTAAGTGATAATAGGGCCTCATTTAAGTGTTCTTTATTAAGTACTAGTTATCTAACCTTATATATTTAATTATTTATATTTTTATTATTATTATTATTTTTTTTATTATTTTTTTTTACAAGCATAGATAAATACAGTACAGCAAAAAAAAAAGAAATATGGTTTTCTGGGGAGTCTAAAAGTCTTCATTTACTGAAATAGAAAAATTGAATGTAAAATAGCACTGTATAGTCTTCATTGTATGAATAACCCAATAAATTGTCTTTAATAAAGTTACAATTGGTGCAATTTCTTTTGCCTGAATGTTTTAAACAGGTCAAATATAATCCTGACTCAACATTGCACATCCTGTGATGTGACATATTGCTGACATCACAATATCAATGCTGAAACAATATGTTGTGCAGCCCTAATTTGCAACTTTAGCAAATAGCCCTGACCAAGTTCACAGTAGTCTTGAGTGCAAGTGTCCTCTTGCTTGAGATCAAGCATTAGGTATTTGTTAAGTCAGTTTTCCGCACATCCAAATGTTATCTTACTCTCTTGAATAGGCTGCAGCTTTCAGGAAAGGACAAGTACTATTTCCATCAGTAGTCCAACACGTATCCTTCCTCTTTGTAGTAAACAGACCGTTTAGAAAAGTAGAAATTAGAGGACTCTAACTGAAATGGTACATTGCTCTCAATAACATTATCTAAATAATTAGATTGCAAATTAAATATATTTTTAATAAAACATCTTAAGACATTGAAAGTAAAGTTGCCAATTTGATTACATTCATAAATTCATGTCTCCAAATTGTCTGCTTTGTGTTTTACTCTAGTTTTGTGACAAGTAGCTATTTTGGTGATATTTAAATTTGCTATTTTTTATATGATTCATATACAAAAGAAAATATAAGGCAGACTTTGTCATGTCTAATATTTTTGTGTTCTAATTATCATTCACTGAAAACACTAAATATTGAGGGGAAGAATGTAAGCTATATTGCTATGACATGTGCAGTGACAGATGTCTACAGGCACAAACACACACATCACACAGTGCACCCCCCTATCTGTTCTTCTCATCATCTTAATGCTTCCTTAGTGGCTGATCAAAAGACCCACCTGTCTCTGATTGGCTGAGCTCTTCCTCTGTCGTTTAGCATGTCACGCAATGTGTTCATTTGTTTAAGGTGCGGTCACTGCAAAAACCTGGCACCTACCTGGGACGATCTATCACAAAAGGAGTTTCCTGGGCTGACTGATGTGAAGATTGCTAAAGTAGACTGCACTGTGGAGAGAACGCTCTGCAACAGATTCTCTGTGAGTGTCACATTTAGTCTCCAGCTCAGTCATATTTCTGTCCAGTGATGAGCGGTAGGCGGAGTAACTAAGTATTGTGGATGCTTGAGGGATTGGGTTAACATAACTACGTATTAGTGGCAGAGAGTCATTTTTTGAAATCAGGGCATTCTTTAGCCACTTCCAGAAATTTTTAATAGTGTTACTGTCTGCCAGGAGTGGGAATTGTAACAAATGTTGCTGTACGGGCAGTCAGTTACTTTCCACCAAATCATTCTAGTTTCTGCTCATTCCATTGGGATATTTGTTTTGAAAAAGCAAGCAGCTTGTGAGTGTTTTTAATTTTATTATTGTTTTTTAAATGCGTACATATAAGATTGAATGACTGCAGAAGATGTTGAAAATGCTTTTTTTGGGGATTGTCACATTCTATTTTAAATGACCTGGATCACTGATTATTCATTCAGTATTTTCACATTAGAACATTACATTTACAGACCTATAGTTTGTGCTAGTCGTTTTACGTTTCTGTTGTTTCTAAGTTATCAGATATTATGTTTAATTAATATTTTTGTTCATTTTAATTGGAGATAAATATTTTCTTTCTTTGATGGGTCAAATCCGTTGTTTTGACTTAGTTAAGCATCAAAGATTTAACTTTTAAAACTTTGTCATCTTAATATTTAAAGTCGCAAAAAAATCAATAATGATTAGCACAATTTGACCACTATTATTCCCTTTGTCTGAGACTATTATAAACCTGAGTAAATAGAAGTCTTATTTGTTTCTATTATATGCAAGAACCTTTTTAGTCAAATTTGATAGATAATCATTTTAATAATATAAAAGTGTTCTATAAGTTTAAAATCAAACAAAACCATAAAATAAAGCAATTTGAGTTACTCTGAGATACTCTGAGTTACTCTGAGATTGAAAAGTTTTAGTTTTCAGAACAGCAGTATTAAGTTAGATCAATCAACTCTGAGTATCTGACTTTGAGTTAAGCATGTGCATCACAACTATGAAAAGCCATGATCAATACAGCAATTGGATCAACACTACGATTCACCATGGCAACGGGACCCAACAAAAACACGTCTGCATACTTCAATCCAAGTTAATGCTTATTTTGTTTTAAAATCACATATGAATATTGGCAGAACAGTAGGTTATTGAACTACTAGGCTACTGTATATTAATTATAAATGTGGCCATTTAGCATACACTAAATGTAATAAGCGTACTTTTATTAGTGATAGATGTAGATATAATAGATCTAGCTCAAGATGTATTTTACCTATTCCTTTACTGTGTAAAAGTAGCAGTTCTTTGTAAGGAAAGAATTACTGTGGAGTGCTTAATTATTTAAACATCCCTTGTGATTTAAAAAGGGAGAGGAGACTAAAAGAAACCCTGGATTTACCAAAGAAACCCTGAGGAGGTTAGATTCACAGAGTATAAGTTACTTCTCTTTTAGAAATGGGCTTGACTTACCCTGCTTTCTCGGGTTTGACATGCCTCCGATTCTGAAACAAAAAACCCCAGAGTTTCCCTCATTTCAGGGTTAATGTGCTCAGATTTCACTTCACTTAACTTGACCTTAACCTGAAATTGCATTGAATCACAAACAAAATAAATAACCCTCACTAATGGGTTAGATAATGCTTCTGCATGGCTTTCCATCTGTACTTCTCTACTATATCAGCCTCTCCAGGAGTTTGGGGAAAAAAACTGATATTTGCAACTGAAATGACTGATTTTGTGGATAGTTATTTTTTATTATATATTTTTGTGGCTTTTCATTTGTTTTGCTGTGAGAATATTCACAAATTTACACATCCTAGTTCTTGATTTTTATTTTTAAAATTTTTTTTTAATTATTATTATTATTATTATTATTATTATTAGTAGTATTTTTTTTAAACCATGCATCCCTGTCATTTATATAAAGGAAAAAGAGAGAAACTAGAATGTCCCCCTAAGGCCTGCTGTATCATATTTGAAATGAATGCTGAGTCGTCCGTGTTGTTTAACAGCTATTTGAACAAGTTGATGGAAATGATGGAGATCTTGCACACTTGTGCGTTATGAGGTGTGTGTGTGTGCAGGCATGAGAGAGAGAGAACGCTATGCTTATGAAGACCTATATATATATATATATATATATATATATATGTATATATATATATATATATATATATATATATATATATTTATATATTTATATTAGCGATTGATGCAATTCATGTGGCCTAGTTCAAAAACAGGCTTTGAATGTGCTTTGCTCAGACCAGATGGGAAGTGTATATTGACAACTCGAGGCTTTACACACCGGACAAGAACAATCTATTTGTGAATGCTCTTGATAAGGAATGTAAAACTGTGGTGTCCTGACTGGCCAAAATATGTGGAAAATGTTTGACATTTGGTTGATTTTGTGTTAAATTCATCGATCATAAAATTAAAAAAGGGGGGATTTGCTATATAGTAAGAAATAAGGAGTATGTGATGAAATGATTAGTCTGCATGAACTTGAAGATTTCATAAAACGGTAGGTAAAATGCTTCTGGATGACTAACTGCTCCAGTGATGTTCTGAAATGTGCATTTTGTGGACACTTTTTACCATTCCATTACACCATGGGAGATTAAGACAACTTGCGTCAAAGCTCTTGACATGATCAAGTACTTGATTTAACATTGTTAGCCAATGCTTTTCTTTAATGACTGACATTTGTGTTGACTTGAATGTTAATGAAATGCACATGATGCCTAGGTGGGGAGCTCACGAGAGTTGAGCACATTAGCATTTCCCAAAAGTAAAAAAACTCTAAAATCATCTTGCGCATACACACTTCACTTCAGATGTTACATGATTTTATCAATGTTTTTTTGCAGGTGCGTGGTTACCCAACACTCCTAATGTTCCGTGCGGGGCAACAGGGTGAGGAGCATAATGGAGGGCGGGACTTGGAGAGCTTGCACAGTTTCATCATGAAGCAAGCAAGAGATGAGCTGTAACTCTTCCCTCGCTTTCCATCTCCTTCCTCTATAAGACAACACTATATAACATCTACAATACTGTCAGGCACACTGCTTTTTCCTTATTTCTGTTCCACACCTGCTGAAGTGAGGACAATCTCTTCCACATGATAAAATGTGAATGTACATCATTTCTTCGACCGGTTGAGATTATTAGCAAATTTCACAAGCTTTTGGTTTTGCCCTTTTTTTTCCTTAAGTAACTGTTCATTGTTTAAGATGCGTCTTTTGTAATAGTTGATATTCATAGCACACTAAGCTGAATTTCCTCATCTATAATTTAGACTAAGAATAAGATACGACCTCAGGGAAACAATGTACCATCTTAAGAAAACAATGATGTACCTGTTGTCTATTCTGTTTTTTTTTCAGTTCAGTGTATGATACTCACTTGGAAACAGCACTTTGACCATGCACATGGTCTTTTTTTTTGTTGGAACTGCTATTTTTTTTTTCTTTTCTGTTGTGAACTTTGATTAAAAGCATTTTTAGGCAGTCTGGGAGACCAGCTCACACCAGACATGACCAAGCTGGCGATTAGCTGGTTTAGATGGTTAGCCATAATTATAAATTCAGAACAGTCTAACCAGCTTAATGGCCAGCAAACAACTTTAAGGTGGTTTAAGCTGTTTTTTTACCGAAAGGAGACCAGTTGGTTAACTACTTTGAATGGGTAATCTGTCTTCTAAACGTTCTTAGTGCTTATAGGAATATCAGTGGGTTGAGACATTTTTAGGTCTGTCCCCTGTATTGGCTTTGTATAATGCATTTTTGTTAGTTTTACAACCATTTCAAAAGTGAAACGATGCAGGATTGATCATATTTGCTGTCTAGTTGACAGTTTATGGGTAAAAAATGGTACCGTAAACTTTAGTTAAGATTAGTTCATTTTGCAGGTTTTTTCTTTCATTTGAATAGACTTTGTCTCAGTCTTTTTTGAAAATATTTTTTGTGATGCGGTTTTGGTCAGCCACTTTTAATATTGTTAGAGGACGGTTTAAAACTTTTGAAATTCAGACACTAGCATAGCCGGCTATCATTGATTTAAAACTCTGATGCACTCCAGTGGTTTCATTGATTTAAAGAAATGCAATTGACATCTTTCCTTTTCAAATGTTCCCACACTGAGATGTTTATTTTTCTCTTTTATTGGATCTGAAAGAGAAGGAAGGGAAAAGCAATCAGAGAAACCACATATATTCAGTGAAGTCTTTATGGGAGGCACGTGGTCAAGGCCGACCTCAATGAAAAACGCAGTATTTTTGTCCTGTGAGAGAGGGGTACACACACTGCCTGGGGGTTTTTGTACAAAAAACAGGCACATTGTGACAAATTTCATAATAAAATGTCTTTTTTCAAAAATAGCAGTTTTTAATTCTTCCCTTTCTCGTAATGTGATCTGTGTGGTATATGGTTCATAGAAGGAGCAATAAATAAACTGTAAAATATACAAGTATTTACATACAAGCATCTGAATATAGTTAAAACATGTAAACAGCAGTTTATAGGAGGTATGTGATACAATTAGGGGTGGTAATTGTAAAAAAAAAAAAAAAACTATCTGGGAAAAGTGTTACTGCTTTCATCTGAGAGTACACAATAACAGTGTATGTACATAAAAAAAAAAAAAAAGGAGTATGTCAAAAGGGCTGGGAGGTATGAAGGTATATATCGTTACCGTGGAATAAATTCTCGACTAATAGATTTATTTATTTTTTTTGTATATTGTGACATAAGTTAGCGTGGCATGCATGAGCCTGATGGAAGCTCTGACCGGAGCACTTGTAGTAAGATCAGGTTAGCAGTCTGAGGTGAATTTTTAACTGATTTAGCTTAACATGTTTTTTGAATACCAACTTAACTGAGTCTGAGTACAGAATAACCAAATAGAGCTTACATTTTTTCAGTATTCAGTTTATATATTATAAATCTTTTTTGTTGATTTTTCTGGAGCAACTACCTATTTAAAACCTTAAAATATTTTGTGATTGTGAAATAAAATTACTCACACAGCAAATTAGAATTTTGGTCAAACCGCCCACCCCTATGTCCCCATATACCGCCTATATTTTCACTGTCCACATTTAATTAATTTTCTAAATCTCAAACTCAAAAATGACATTGTGTGAGTAAATGTTTTCTGTTTTTAGTTGAAATGCTGTCATGTAAACGGTACTATACTGGAGAACCAACAATACGACCCAATTTACATCAGTTGAAGAATAATTGTTTCGGAACCACAAACGGAACCAAATATTGTGAAATTAAATTTGGTCCCAGTATTGGAATAAAAAAATGAAATGAAAATGAAAACAATTGTTACAATGATAAAAATATACATATACATATATCCTGTCCAGAGAGAAGTTTTGTACCTTTCAATAGCTCACAGCGGGGAAAAAAGATAGTATAGTAAAAGATTGACAATAAATATTGACAGAAGTTGGTGGAAATTTTGGCAGCCCATATAATGTTGTTGGCACAGTATATGGTTTTGTTGCTGAAGAATCTTAATTTATCCTCATGTATTGTGGGAGGTTTTGGATGTAAGCCATCCAAGCTGCAGGTGTTGCAGGGAAAATATAGATATGTGGTGTCGGACGGCATAAAAAAAACCAGTTCCATCCTTGGAATGGCAGCATAATGGTTCTGTTCTTTGAGTTCTGTTGAAGTGTGCAACCACTTGCTGTGACTCACCGATGCAAACCACAGGTAGAGCAGAGCAAATATTGAGAAACTTAAAATAATTTGATTTTTTGGAGACCTTAAATAGAGGTCTGTGGGTTCAAGAGACTTCATCAAAAAATACACAAAACAGCAGATAGTTTCCTGTTCTAATGTGCTTCGGAGAATAGTAATTGTATGTTCCAGATGTTAACAGGATCACAGGGAATCAAAGTTTCTGTTGAAATAAAAGAGTTACTGTAACTTTGAAAGACTCTGATTGTCTATTTATATTTGGGGAGGAAGTTCCTGAAAGTAATAAAAACAAATTGTTCTGGAATTATCAGAGAGATAAAGACCAAGAACAAGATGTCTGGAAGTGTCCTTGAAAGGTCATGAAACAACCCTTAAAATAAGTGTTTTTTTTTGTTTTTTTTATGAAATTTTAAATTGGCGTGGAAAGCTGTGAGCAGAAGGTGGGTAAGGAGGTAACCCATAAGGACATTTTATATTTTTATATTCAGTGAGTGCTTTTTTTAAATGTAGACACATGCCTATATTAAAGGGACAAAAAATACTCAGGCACTGGGGCTTTTTAAGGTTGTGTCTGTCAGCATTTGAATGCCATGTCAATCTGCAGTATCACATTTTTAAAATTTCAGTACAGACTGGCAGTTGGTACTTCTTTCAATATTTTAATATACCCACTGTGAATGCATAACTACTGCGAAGTCTCACAGCTTGACAGAATAGTTTAAAAGCAATGTCTTCTCATAGAATAAGAAAACGCAGTCTCATTAATGCTAATTAGACATCGACGTGTTACACAATGTCCTAACTACATGGTTGTTGTCATGACGGAAACACACAATTTCTATTTTAGAAACGGTTTCTATTTCTGCGATGCCGCAGCTGGAACAGCAGCACAAAATACTATGACATGCGTTTCTGATTGTCTCCGACATTTAAACGTTTCTGTTGTGTCTGATGTGGAAAGCTAAATAGCATGTCGATGGAATCTTGTTGCATCACGTGTTGTTTGCGCATGGTATTATTGAAGTACTCGCAGTCCTATGCTACATCACCACCAGCAACATGGAGACTTTAAAGCCAGAAGATAAAATTAGGGGAGTACAGTTCATAATTAGCCAGTTGTTCATTACAATTAAAGCTAGCAGATGCTAACGTTGTCTTCATGAGCAGCAAAAAAATATACAGTAGTCAACATTTGAAGTGAATCCAAAATGTTTTTCAAATTTGTCTTAAGACAAGAATGGGTGTTGTTGAATAGTTTTAGGACAACTTTTTGATCAGCTTCAAATGTTGACTACTGTATATAATAAAAACAATATAGTAACATCAGAAACTGATCTCAATACATGAAATGATGTATGGTGTGACCATTTTAAAGAATGGTTAAATGATATTAAATAGAGACAAAATTTTACCTCATAATTTACATTTCATTGTGTGTCTTTAAGACTAAAGGCATTAGGTTAAAGTTCTGTCCATAGATTCAGAGACGTTCATCCTCCTGGCAGTTTGTAGGATCTGAAATGTCATGAGAATTGCCATGTACGTTTTCACCAGAAGAAGCAGCAAACCATGATCCACATTTCAGTTCATATTGCTTTTTTTCATCAGTTTTGTCAGTCCTCATACACATTTGTCAGTGTCTCTGGGGTGCAGCAGTTGGGCAGCAAGATACATGTCCCGTAAGTCAGTGGCAGCCACATGCGCGCACCACCATGTTCCTGTATTTTTTCAAAATGACGTTGGAATTATCATCATAGTAGAGCACAGAGATTGCGTGGAGTTTGGTTGGAGCACAACATGGCTTTGGGACATTTTCTGGATTCATCAGATGGACCTGAAAAATGAAACAATAATTTTCAGTAACACTTTACAATAAGGTTGTATTAGTTAATGCATTTACTAACATGAACAAACAAAAAGATAATATGCTAACCGGTTAGCATTGTGGCAGATCACCTACTGCACCTTTAAATGCTGTACAAGTATTGTTTATTATCAATGCATGTTAGTAAATATATTAACTAATGAAACCTTATTGTAAAGTGTGACCGAATTTTATTTCTTTTTGTAAACCCGCTGCAATAATATAATCTTGTTTTGTTATGCCTATAGGTTTTATTTTTTTATGAAAAAGGACTCACCAGTGTCTGTACTATAGCATGATTAGTAGCATTCATATGGGCGTTTAGGGGAAAAGAGCATTCTCCATCACAGTAGTTTGCTGCGTAGCCTTCAGGTGCAATAATCCAGTCCTGATGAAAGATACATTTCAGTTTAAATGACTGCCCACAATAAAAGAATTGCTTGCATATTTATAATTATTTCTATTGTTATATATATATATATATACAACTTTCCACACTCAAAAAACTAAATTCTGCTACTTGTTCAAACTACTTAGTTAAAATGTGCTGAAACAACACAATTCTTGAGATTTAATTGTTAACTTAATTAAAACTTAATTGTTTTATGTTCACTCCACTTACATTTGTAAAAACCATTCAGTTTTAACTTTTACTGAACTTAATCTATTTGTGTTGGGACAACATGCAGGACTTTTGTGGAACCCAGCATTATTTTACAGTGCAGGGAAGCTTCAGTCTGACATCTGTAATAATATGTCCTTCGATCCTTACCTGCCAGCTCAATTCTCTGAAACTGACATACAGGTCATGCTTTCTGCAGGCGGTCTTCTGATCACTGCTGTTGTAATCTGACAATCACAGAGAAGAGAAACATTAATATACATGAATTTAGCACTTTTTTTATCAGTGAGTGTTGTTTAGAGATCCTTTGGGAAAGAATTATGCCCAATTTTATTAATTGCAGCTATAGTATACCTCACATCTTGAAATAATATAAAAAAACACACAATATACTCTATCAATCAAATAGTGTAAGTTGGCTTAGAATACACTTTTGTTTTGGACATAAAATTTATTGGATAGAATTTAAAAAGTATGATTTTTAATAATGTTAAACATTGCGTTAAAGACTTAAAGATATATTTTAAAAAATACATAATTGCATGAATAATAAAAATAATCGTATGTTGTACCAATGACTGTAAAGTGTTTTACGGGTACATTTTTGGCAATAGGCCAAAAACAATCAATTTTTCTTTTAAGAAAAAAAAAACAACATTTGAATATTAAGCAAAGATCATGCTCCATTAACATGTTTTATTATTGTGCTACTGTAAATGTATCAAAACTTAAAAATAATGTGCATTGCTAAGAACTTAATTTGGAAAATATTTTTTGAACCCTCACTTTTAGACTTTCAAATGGTTGTAGTTCATCAAAACATTATCCTAAAAAAATGGAAAACCTATTCAGCTTTCAGATGATGTATACATTTCCATTAAAAAAAATGACACTTATGACTTTTTTTTTTTGGTCCAGGGTCACATATATGACAAGTTTCAATAGAAATAAATATATTTTAATAGAAGTGATGTTACAGAACATTTGTCTACAATTGGTAGTAAACCCTATTTTAAAGAAAATAGCAACTTACATTTTTACATAAAATAGTACTATAATAAGTATAATACTTACTTATAATAAGTAAATTCAAGGCATTTCATCACATTAAAAGACTTTGGTACACTGCCTTGAAATTTCCATAATTCAAAGTTGTCTCAGTGCAAGAATAAACCCAGTATTTGAACTGAGCCTTCTAATCCTGTCAGCGTCACAACACATTGGCTTTGCAACATAATCTCCCCTTTACAAGCTGCTGTCAGCAACATTTATAGTTTATTTCAATTATCTGTGTGGCTACACCCTGTGTCCTAGCCACATGTCAGCAGCAGGTACGTTTGTATTTTCTGAAGGGGAAGGTCATCTCTGGCACCGAGTCCTGCTCTGAATTCAAACTCTGAAACACACTTTCCACTGGTCCTCTCATATGCCCCTTTTTTCCTTAATTTTTACTAAGTGAAGTGGAGTGGGAGAGAGGAGAGAAAGCTATGATATCAGTTTAAGCCAGCTGCGATCCCTTCCTGTTTTGTTGAGTTCCCGCCCCAAAGATCAGCACTTTAGCCATAAAGAGAGCTTGCTGACCAAAAGAGGGGCAAGATGTGCCATGGAAGATGAATAGCTTATTTGATCAAACTTCATACCTAATCCAATTTTCACCACATTCTAGGTTTATATCCGATAGCTGTTATAAGCTATGTTTTCTTTTCAAACTGCTGAATCCTCCCAATTGAAGCAATGCTGTAGTTCATTACTGTAATGACATTATGATGTCAGCAAATTTGATTTACTGCTCTCATAGGACCAAATATTAAGGCATGTTTATTCAACCTGACAATGAAAACATTGGAAACATACAGCTGTCAAAAACACTTTTATGCTATGGTACAACCCAACAAATCTATTTCACTTACAGCTAACAAAAAGTGCTCCCAAAACTTGTACAATGGGATTGCATGACATTAGAAACGAAACCACCCAGTAGAGGGGTCTAAACCTAATGACTGGGGTACTGCATGGCTTGATGCTGTGCCCCTTTTTCTTCTCAGTGTACAAAATATAGATTAGCACTTTCGTCTCACAGCAAGGAGGTCGCTGGTTCGAGTCCCGGCTGAGCCAAGAGGTAGCGTGGAGTTTGCATGTTCTCCCTGTTATAGCATGGTTTTCCCTGTAGTTTTCCTCTAGTTTCCCCCACAGTCCAAAGACCTGCAGTATACAGGTTAATTGGGTAAACTAAATTGGCTGTAGTGAATGAATGAGAGGGTGTATGGGTGTTTCCCAGTGCTGGGTTGCAGCTGGAAGGGTGTCCGCCACATAAAATATGCAAGAGTAATTGGCGGTTCATTCCGCTGTGGCAACCCCTGCTAAATCATGGACTAAGCCAAAGGAGAGGGAGTGGGTGAGTAATTTTAAACAGCATTACAATCTGGCTGGGTTCAACAACACTAACATCATCCAATGACGTTCAACTTTCCATGCAGATTTGCGTAGTTCAATGTCACAAACATCTGATTCTTCCCTTCGGTAAAGTTCTTGCATTTCAAATGATACAAAATTAATGTAGGCTTGGGTTTCAATGATATCATAACAAAAGGACACTTTCCCAGAATTGTCACAACGACTTGTTCATTGTCATTGATGGTAAAAAGTTTTAAAGCTTACCTTTAGCTGAATCTCTCACAGTAAAAACACGTCCATGAGCACTTGATGTAAAACCATTGACATTACAGCACTTTCTAAGCTCACTGAAAGTTTTGACCACAAAAAGTAACTACTTACAGGTTTTTTTTAAATACGATTATCCAAGAAATAATCTTTACCTAAGCTAATAGCAATCTACTGTCAAATTAACAATGGTTTAAGACAGTTCACTTTACAAACATATTTGCAAAAGGAAAAAATGATTCCCATAAATTGGTGAAAAAACCTACACTAATTTATGAATTTAAAAACATGGTTGTCTATGAGTAATGCAGAGTAGAAATTACAGCTGTAACTGAAACCACATGGTGAGTTTGTAGTAAAATGTCTGAGGTCATTGTAAGTGCTCAACAATCATCCAGGGCTATGGGGTTTCCCTCTTTCTCCTTTAAGAGGATCTTTATTGTAAATCCAGTGTTGGTGCAACTCGTTGTGAGTTCTTTTATTCTTACACTGCAGCAATTTATTCAAACCAGTAGATCAGTGTTTGAGGTCCCCTTTAGACATGATTTAGTAACTTCACTAGTTATACTTTTAGACAGTACAATACCTTTTTGGGGGACCATAAAAATAGATATTAATCAGACTGTTAACACTGGTAAATAATATATTTTTGCTAAATCATGTATAGTCACTGTCTAAAGAGGTCCATTAAACAAGTGCTATCCTGACATCTTGAAACCTTGTTATCGTTTTAATTGTGACGCTAATGGTACATGAATTTTACATTTTATTTACTAAAACATTCTATTTGTCTACATTTTCTAACACTGATTTAATATTGACCAATAATTAACTGTAGTTTACTGTAATTTTTAAAGTGGAAGGAGTTAATATTTTCAGTACTGACTACTGATTATTATTTCAAATTATTTATTTTTAAACCATTGGTCCTCAACATATAGTTTAAAACCTCTGGCCTTCTTTACCCCCCCAAAGTAAGACCCCTTCTTGTATTTCTCTCACTCTCTCTGGCAGGACTAGGGTAAATATTTACTGAGATAAATCCGCCAGCAGGAGTGGCCCCCGAGCTCTCCCGAGTGGCCATTTAGTCGATCCCCCAGGGGTCCCCTTCCTCTCTGATCCAGAGCAGTGAACCTGTCTTACACAGACCCCCAACTGCGACATTTATAGTCAAGAATGTTCTACACCTAACCACAGGCCTGAGAACGAGGCCAAACTACAACCCAAGAATGGCATATTTTGACACACTAGTTACACGCAACTCATATATTTGGGAAGCTGACATGTCCTGTGGTGTGTTTTGCTATACTGCATCTATTATAAATAGCCTTATGTTATTTTGTACAAGGAATATTGTACTTTTTAAAGATCTTTTAAAACCAGTATAAAAAAGTGTCTGTCTAAAAAATGCATTGGAAAACTGACTGCAGAATGCACTTGGTTTTGTTTAGCTCTGACTTTATTTACTGCCAGTATTTACAGTCAAGAGCTCTTTAGGAGTAAAGCAGATATTTAGTGTGGAGTTTCATTGAGTGTAAAGGCCAGATTTGTAGTACCCCATAAAGAGCTTCTCTTCCTGCCTGTAAAATTTAATGCCACACTGTTACTGCTGTGAGTGGGTCCTGTGGGCCTCCACCAGCCCTTGAATAAAGACCACTGCTTATAGGAATTAATAATGCTGCTACTTATTTACATTTATTTAGGAGATGCTTTCATCCAAAAAAACTATTTTCAAGTAGAACAACAGCAATTAGACCAACAACAAAGCAACAAGCCTCAGTAAATCTACCACAGTATATAGCTAGTTTAAAAAAAATAAATAAATAAGCAGAAAAATACAGTGAATATAAAGTGTTAGTAATAACAGCTTATGATAAATACCTTTTTTTTGCTATTTTTCAGAGTCAGCAGTCACTGAAAAGATCGATGTAAGTGATTTTGTGTTTCTTTGGAATGGCAGCACAATGTGCCATTTACTTGCAGAAGCAATCTTTAGGAGGGCAAAAAAGTAAGGAGTTTATGTATATAAGTACAGAGCCAATAGTTGTTCTGTAGGCAGACATCAGTGCCATTGAATTTGATGCAAGCAGCTATTGGTTGTTATGTGTGCTCTGTTTGACACATTAAAGATTACTTTTGCTGTTCCATTCTGGATCAGTTAAAGTGGTTTGATAGTACTGGATCGAAGGCTTGCAAAGAGTGCATTGCAATCATCCATTCAGGACAAGAGCCTGGACAAGAAGTTGTGTAGCATGCTCTGTGAGCAACTGCCTGATCTTCCTAAAATTTTGAAAAGGCAAAAATGCAATTAATCTGATTATATGGGGTGTAACGGTGTAACTATCATGATACAGTTCATGCACTCTGATGACAAATCAGTCCAGATGTGCCAGTCATCAGAGTTGTGCAAAACTAAAAGATCACAGCAGTGCTACAACTTAGGAGCCTTTCATACAGAACATGTCTCTGCAGCTGAAAACGTGAGATGCAGTGCTCAGTAATGGTTCTGCCATGTTGCTGTCAAATAAAACAGTTGTCCTGCCCTTGCTCCTCTTGTGATTGGTCCACTGCTTGGAAATGACATTTAGGAGTGACATTGCATGTAAAAGATGATCTTTGCATGTTTACACTTTTTGTAAAAAACACACCACTCATATACAAGGAACTACAAAAGACATAGTGCAGGGGTCACCAACCCTGTTCCTGGAGAGCTACCTTCCTGCAGATTTCAGTTGCAAACCTGATCAAACACACCTGTCTGTAATTATCAACTGCTGCTTCAGGTAATAATTAATTGGTTGATGTGTGTTTGATCAGGGTTGAAGCTGAACTCTGAAGGGTATAAATGGAGGTCAGAGCCAGCTTCAAGTGGGTGGGACTTGAGCTCCAAGTGGGCTGTACAAACCTCCTGGAGTTTTCATTTACTTAATGGCTGTTTCTCAATTCCAAAAACGCAGTGAACGGACTTGCGTTCTTGTGAAGACCGCTCTTACCAGGTCACCTCGGAAGAACGAACTTGGGAGACCGGGAGAACACAGAACGCATCCGGTGAGAAATGAGATGCTGCATTCTTCCTGATGGTCACATGAGCTTCACGCATTTTTTACTGGAAAATTATTTAAACATTACAGCATTCGTACGATTTATTGTTTTTTTTCCCTTTTAAATATATATATAACATGCACAAAAACCTTACAAATATACTTTGCACAATACAAATAAAACAGATTTTAATATGAATTTCAGCAAATAAACACCCTTAATGTGTTTATGCCTTTATTAGGATTTTCATGTTAATGTTTACTTTCACCGTCTTATTTAGGGAAACTCCTGAGATAAATAAGTTATATCTGTGAACCTGGAAAAAAAATCTAAACAAAATGCTGGGCTTCCGACCTCCTTTATTCAGTCGCAATGACTTCTGTGACTTTTAGAGTGAGTTCGGTGCTCAAGTCTGCATTGGTGCATCTTCGATACCAAGAACACATCCGGGAACTTTCACGCGTCCTCCTTTCTTGCGGTCTTGAGTTTTGGAACTGAACTTTGGCGGTTGATGATGACGTTACACGAGAACACAAGATCGCTGAAGAACGCATATTGAGAAACAGCTTATATCTTGTACATGACACTAATTGTATTTTATTAACGTCTACACCTACCCCAACCCTAAACCCAACCTCACAGTAACCTGTTGTGTTTTAATTATGTCTACTTCACCTACACCAACCCTAAACTCAGCCTACTTGTGGCGCAAGTCCCTCCGACTATTTGCAGTGTAATCTCACTTTGGAGGTCTCCAGGCTGCAGCGATACCTACTTGGAATTCTGCAGGATGGTAGTTCTCCAGGAACAGGATTGGTAAGCCCTGACGTAGTGTAAACAGTCATGCATGTCCACCAAGTGCATGCTCACATAGGAAAACAATAGAAAGACACTGTTCCATCTCATGTGCAAATAAGCCAGTCCCATCTCTATGCACACACACAAGAGTAGTGATTGAACACAAGTTATCCACCGCATCCGGTTCTGCATTAACAGACGGACTTCCCATGCTAGCACTTTCATTAAAATAGATTTCAGTTTTGAAGCTTAGAGAGAGTTGAGTTTAACCTTTTAAAAGTTTAATAGTCTCTTATTATAAAGTTTTTTCTTTTTCAATATTCTGTTTATTCTGTACTTTTGTATCACAAGGAGCTTTTCAGTTCTGTAACTGATTGTGACAAAATAATATGAAATAATAATTCATTCATTTTGGCTTAGTCCCTTTATTAATCTGGGGTCGCCACAGCGGAATGAACCGCCAACTTATCCAGCATATGTTTTACACAGCGGATGCCCTTCCAGCTGCAACCCATCACTGGGAAACATCCTTGCACACTCATTCACATACACTACGGACAATTTAGCCTACCCAATTCACCTGTACCGCATGTCTTTGGACTTGTGGGGGAAACCGGAGCACCCGGAGGAAACCCACGCAAACACGGGGAGAACATGCAAACTCCACACAGAAACGCCAATTGACCCAGCCGAGGCTCGAACCAGAGACCTTCTTGCTGTGAGGCGAACGTGCTACCCACTGCGCCACCGTGATGCCCTGAAATAATAATAATAATAATAATGACTATTAATATTAAATACAATAATAATATTCAAAATAAACTTAAACACTGGGGATTTTTTTGCTTATTCATGCTGTACCAAACCCGTATTGAACCGTGACCTCAAAACCGAAGTACAAACCGAACAGTGTACCATTAGACCCCTACTGATTACCAATCACAACTCCAAGCTTCAAACTCCAGGTTTCACATGGGTCTGTGAAAAGCATTTTTGTGTGAGGATAGAGCTTTCGAATAGAATGCATTTAAGTCTGTATTTTCTCATGAGGAAGCAGGAAGTGTACTTACATACAAAGATTGATTAATTAAGAAATTTAAATTAAGAATTAATTTCTCAATACTATAATTCTGCTCTGACTGTTCAGCACATTAAGTCATAGTATTTTAAAACAGTGAACAACAATTCCAGCATTTTGCATTTGCAGTAAAAATTTGAAACATAAATTCAAAGAGAATGTATGTTACATATAACCACAAAATTATGGGATCAGAAAAATATCAGTCTGTAAGTGCTTCATAAACATGCATTATGGATTTGACCAAAAAAAAAATGCAAATTTACAGCACACAACATACTTTGTAGAAATTCAGTGAATTAAACAGCACAACCGAAAAGAAATAATACTGATTTAAAGGATAATAGTTGTCTCCCTGTAAAACAAATCTTTTTTCTTTTCTTTTTTTCCCCTACACATAATCATAACCATTTGTCAGTGCGGTGTTATGTGTGTCCAAGTTCTTAATGTTGAATTTAAATTCTTAATATTAATATCTCTGTACAACATAAAACAGTGTTACAAATGACACTCAAACCGTTTCCCTGTATTTGCTTAAGCATGGATAATTAAATTAATTTAATAAATGTTTGATTAGTCAACTTATTTATGATTTATTTATTTTTACTTTATTTAATTTCTGAGAAAATATCTTTGTTATGGATGGCATCTGTCCATTATGGATGTGACAGAAGTAAAATTGTGACTGGTAAATCAATTAAAACCAATTAAAAACATTAACAGATAAATTTTAAGTATTTTTACAATACTGTAAAATACAAGACTTAATAAAAAAAAAAATTCATGACAATTCCGACAGTTGCATGGAATTGCTCTGAAGCGTCTAAATCAATGAAAGAATGCAGATGTTCAAGAACTGTTAACAGAAATAGTTATATTAACTTCCTGACCTGTTCGCTTTGACAGTAACTGCCCAAAACTGTCAAAATCACATGCCAAGATACAAATGTGGTTTCTAGACCAAAAGACAAAAAAACACAGCAACTGCAACGAAATCTCTCTCAATAAGCTTCTCCTCGGAGCAATTATACAATGACATTCCTGCTGGTGACGGCATGCTGGAGTAATGGACACGGTGTTCCGCATGGAATAACATCCATCCTGGAAAGAGCTGAGGCAGGGAAGCCTTCTCACTCCACTCCCATGATGACTTGAAAGAGAATGTGAGTGCACTGTCTGCGTCCATGTGAAGTTTATCTCTCTTCCTGTCTTTCATCACTGTGCTTATTAAACCTCCGTCCCTAAAGCCCACCGATGTCTAATTACACCAACGGTAAACAAAAGGAGGGTTTTGAGGGAAGGGGGAGATGAAAAACCGCAGCTGGACAGTACCGTGTTATTATAATTCTTTAGCCGATACTGTTAACGTGGTCAGGCATTTTAGCCCAGCACCTAATAACAGCTCGGAGGTAATTAGAGGTCTAGCGCTGGGGGCGGCACATACTGAGCTGAGCATGACGCTTGTTAACTTCCCTCAGGCCAGAGGCCGACAAGCTCCCCCACACCTCTAGCCGTCTATTAGTTTTTAATGTGTTGTTTTGTTTTCATGGATATAGCCAAAAGCTTCAGAAACAGTGTCAAACCTCTAATCATGCGTAATGTGTTTCGTCTGAATTGAAAACTCAAAGAGACAGAAAGGACAGAAGTTTCAAAGGGAGAATCTTCTGAAAATTGTCAAGAATTTGTCAGTCATTTTCAGCCAACAATCAAAAGAAAGGAAAAAATAGAGTATGTTTTAAGGATTAAGATTTGTTTCCATATCTACAGTCGTGGCCAAAAGTTTTGAGAATTACATAAATATTGGAAATTGGAAAGGTTGCTACTTAAGTTTTTATAATAGCAATTTGCATATACTCCAGAATGTTATGA
>CAIGQV010000641.1:20598556-20650737 GCA_903798115.1 Danio jaintianensis | reverse complement strand
TCTGTCTGTCTGTCTGTCTGTCTGTCTGTCTGTCTGTCTGTCTGTCTGTCTGTCTGTCTGTCTGTTTCTATATGTGTGTGTGTGTATTAAGTTGAACTCATTTTACCACTGCTGGTCTCCACACTGATCTGCAGACCCAGGTTATGATGTGGACTCATCACCCAGAGATTACTAGTAGCTGTAATGTCAAACTCCAGCCAACCTTGCTCAGCTCCCCACAACCTGCGAGATTCCAGCAGAAACAGGTCGGCATCCCTGAAAACGAGTAAGTCTCAGATCATTAGACTATCCATGACCCTAGTGCATTGCATTACTTTTTACTACAATTATAATATAAATATATGCAATTAATTGTGAGAAAAAATCTAAATACACTTAAAAAATTATTTTTGAACTGTTTGTTCAAACTACTTATTTAAAATGAGCTGGATCAACACAATTCTTGATTTTTTGGGAACAGCTTAATTTTTTTTTATTATCAATCCACTTAAATTTGTAAAAACTAATAAGTTAACTTAATTCCTTTATGTCGTCCCAACACAAATCGATTGCAGCATTTTTTACAGTGTAAAAAATAAAATAACGGTTTGTCAAACTCAAAAGAGCTTCAAGTCACTGAGTTGAGAACTGATGGCAATAGCCTTACAGGGAAGTCTGTCCCATTATGATAATTACACACTATGCATGGTAATAAGCATTGGCCAGGTCACATCAAAGCTGTCGGACACACAGGTGTTCAGGGAATGTCCCTGCAGCCCCTCGTTATTGCTCATTAATTAACGTTGCACTCTAAGGAGCTCCATATGAGTTTCTTCCCTCCGGTGGTTCACACGTCACATTCGACATGACGCATCGTACTTATGCTGACTCATTCTTTTTAGTGCCACAAGTCACACGGCTTCACCTGGGATGGGGTACGAAAAAGACCACAGGGGAGCTGCCGACTCTAAAGCCCCACTGTAAAGCTTCTTATAGACACATTAAATTAACTGGAATAATAAAGTCAGAGGTGTCAGGATTTTTTGGGGTTACATAAATCGCATTTATTGCCACTGTCTTTGACTGCTGCTGTTAACATGGGCCTATAGGGCCAATAGCTTTACACTGCCATTGCATGCATACAGGACTGTCTTCACATATGGCTTGGGAGGCTTTTCCAAGGAGGCCAGATGTACATGAAAACAACCACGGATTACAACATATACAAACAGAAAAGTTATAACTCCACAGTCAAGGCAAGCAGGAGTTTTCATGAGGTACTAATGGATTGGCATGAAAACAGAACATGACATATGCTAGGATTTTACAAATAAATACAATTGGCAGTTTAAAAATGCAGATCAGATTTTGATGAAATTATTGTCAGCCAAATGCATTGGCACAGTAATACAAGTAATGAAAAGAAATATATATATAGTCTGTGTAAATGCTTAAATATGTCAGCTCTAGACAAATGTTCTTAGAATTCACAAGGTATTTTCTTTTCTTTAAAAAGCACAAATTGTATATATTTTAACTGTCAAGTTTCAATATATATATATATTAAAGGTGAAGTGTTTTGAATTGTGCGACTGCAAGTTCTATTATTAAATTAGGCAGTGGTATAATTAGAAAGCATGGATGAATGAAAGTCATTGTAAATGAATATTTCTGTGAAAGCAAATATTCACCACAGCATTAACACCTTAATATTTATTTAAATATCTGAAAAGGAACTCTGTTAGTAATCCATTTTAGGCATACACAATCAACGGAATATGCGAGAGTAATTTAAATATGAATTATTATAAGTATCATTATTATACTGCAACTAAATTCTGTCGTCAATTCACATTTTAGTGCTTAAGTAATCTATGAGAATTGCAACAGTATTCTAATTAAATGATTTAGTTTAAAAATGTACAGGTAATAACAGCCACATTTAAAAATGTGCAGACATGAACTTAACAACTGTCAGAAATGTGTCTTTCATCTGTATGAGTGGTGGAAGAATATGACCTGAAAAGAGGTAAGCACCTTGTGTTGCTAAATCTTCCATTTAAAAAAAGAAATACAAGAACAAGCCCATAATAATCTGACATATACTGAATCTTTCTTTTGCATATTGTATATTAGAATATACTATACAGTAATTTAGCATTTGCTTTGATTTTATGGGGTTACTTTGATGAATTCCAATATGCAGTGGGGCAAAACAGACAAAAAAAATATTTATTGGTTTAGTTTTATGCTGATTTATAATTCAAATATTGCTAATGTATTACATTTCCATTTAAAATTCATTGAACAGACACTTTTATCCAAAGAGACAAGTATTCAGATGCAAAAATCAGTAAGTGCCATCTAAAGTTTTCTTGTAAAATAAGTATTTTTCCCAGGCTCCTATGTGTGGGTTCAATAATTTCACTTTTATGGCAAAGAATAGGTTATTTTTATTGTCACATGAAATAACTGAACAGAAACATAAAAGAAAAGAAAAGTTCATTTTAGAAAAAAAAATTCTGATGACACTTTTTATGTATATATATATACAGTGCCCAGCATATATAGGTACACCCCTCACAAATCTATCTTTTAAATTCATATTTTAATAGGAAGCTATGCAATATTATATTTGTGCATATACATTAGATTAGTCAGTACTGAAGCCAAATCTGGAGCTAATCTAACAAATAATCTTACGATAATGGTCCAAAAACTAGTACACCCAAATTTATATGTTATAGAAAAATATTAAATACAATTTTTTAAAAAAGGAAAAATCTAGAAAAGCAAAAAAATGTAACATTTTAGCATTTTGCTTGAATTTTATTGTATTCTTTCAATTTCTAAATATGTTTGGTGACTAAAATATTATTTTAATAAATATATCTGTTTAATAAATCTGTTTTGTTTAAATGCACCAAAATACATTGCCTATATTCACTGAGAAATGGATAAAAATATTCATTTTCAAAATGGGGTATACTCAATTATGTTACTCAATTGTTACTCAATTACTCAATTATGTTACACTGTATATATATATATATATATATATATATATATATATATAGCAATTAAAAAACATTTGGGTGCCAGAACGTCTTGATACGAATACTTTCAAAATAATTTCAAAAGAGAGTTATAGAGGGTTTCCTCCTCTAAAAAAAAACATTTGTACTTCCTTTTTTATAACCCTTTCTTACATTTTAAAATTAAGCACCCTCTAGCTGGCACGAAAATAATGAGACTGTTGTGTTGCATGTGTCACCAGGTAATTCTGTGAAACCTGTGTAACTAGATGGTACCTATACCCCACTATTATTTGGAACGTGATTTACAATCTGTGCACAGACTGTACACATTTTAACAATGTATGTGTTCTCTGGGAGATAATGGGATGCTCATCTAATCGAGTTACACAGACCCCAAAGATGACTTTACATTACATTTACATTACAGGTTGAACGGAAAGTTGATTCCATAAGAACAAAAAATGACAGTTTATTGAATTGATGCTCGTATTTAAATATGGCTGTTACTCCTGAACATGTACTGTGGTTATGTGGCCATAGATGATCAGAGAAAACAATGAACGTGTAGATTGTTAGAAATCACTTGAAAAAATGCTCTTACGTGCTATTGTTGCTTTATGTTTAAGGCCATGTGAAGCTTGTTGACTTGCGGTTCACTTTACTGCTCCTTTAGGTTGAACTGTCTTGCCGCATAGGCTAAATTCAGCCAGATATACAGCCCCTCTGCACCACCTCCATAACCAAGTTATTTTTTGCTTCATGGATTAAAGGCTTACACACTTCAGAAGTTTCTCTCAGCCATCTTGCGCATCTGCTTAGCTTAGCCATACCGCATTCCCCCCAACCGATGTGTTTTTTTTAAAGATCACAAACCATAAACACAGTAATTATGCTGTTAGAACTTGACAAGTTTGCAAATTAATCTGTTTGTAAGCAAATAAATTTTTTGCAAGCCACAGAGCATTTGGGATTTGCAGACAGAAAGTGGCATGCTGGGAAATGCCACAAAGCATGCTATAATTTGAATCAAGGTAAAGCTTTTTTTTGTGCAGTGATACAATAACTGGCAATACATAATCTCAAGATACAGCTAAAAATAAAGGACTCCCACCGCAGGTTTGTGGAAAAACAGTGTGCCCATTGTTCAACTCAGGATGTACACCAAATGAACATTTCGTGATAAACATTAGAAACTATTTGGAGAGAAACATGTAGTCAGAGATTTTTGGCTCAAGCCTTTGTTTTGATACAAAAGTTTAGTGCTTTTTTTTTTTTGTTTTATTTTAAAAAAGATGTCTAGTTTCAAAGTCGCACATCATTGGTGTTAGTCTGTTTTTGACACATTACCTGTCATGCCATCCGCCTTTCTCAAGGAGATATCCCTCACACCACCCACAAAGTCAATGTTTGACGTGTGTTGGTGGGTTCTTTTTTAGACACCAAACTAAAGCTATTTCAGTTGTGCGTTGTGGTCAAGCCTTAGTCTACATAAAGCACATGGTAGACAACCTTAGCTGTGTTCAGTGAAAGATGACTGTGCTCAATTTAAAACACAGTCAATTACTTTTATTTTACAATTACAATTATTTTTAAAGGTGAAGTCATTGTTGTCCCACTAATGGCACCAAACAAAATTGTCAAATAAATAATAATCATTATTATGCTATTTATTTAAATGTTTTATTTTAATTTTAAATCTGAGTTAGTTTATTTAACCACACTTTACTTGAAGGAGTGTTCATAAGTCTGTCACCTTATATATCATATCTTATATATAATAATCATGAGATGACGTGTCATGTATACGAATGAGATTTTATGCATGCTTATGTGTGTCATTTGCTCAGTTATGTCATTTTCAGGGCAAAGATGACATTGTTCGGAATGTTTTTGTTTTAACAACTTCACATAACCAAATATATGATAAACGTTCTTTATCTTTGTCATGACAACAACATAACTTGTCATAAATCTGCCATAACCATGATTGTCATGAGGCCATTACAATTGTCATGAATTTTATAACAGCATCATTAATATTTTTCCTGACCTCAACTACAGTGGTAAAAATTGAATCTGCCATTAAATTGTCATTAAATGTTATTAAATATTAACAATGCAGTTCTAAAATTATTTGTCAGGGTATCAACACTTTTACTGAGAATGTGTAATGACAAATTCAGCATGTTGCATGGAAAGACTTGACTAAAAAAATTGAGAATTTAGATTTGCGTTTTTTTTTTTTTTTTTTTTTTTTAAAGATCATTGCAGTGAGGAGTTTATACAAGTTATTTGACCAATATCAACTGGTTAGGTTTTACATTATAAAACTAAGGGTATGGATGAATTTTATATCATAGTATTTTTACATTTAAATGCTTCTTTACCTGTCTGGATGCTCCCCAACCACCTGGAACACACTGAGTAGGAATGTCTCGTTTCGGAAAGTACTGGTCACACACTCCTTGTAGATCCTAAATTCTGCAGCTGTGATGGCCTCTCCCTCTGGGATCTGAGACAGGTTGAATTTTAACTCTTTATGGTGTCTTCTCTGAGTAGATAGCTCCCTGTCATTTTCCACTGTTGAAAGACACACAGAAGATCAATTAGATGTATTATTGATGTATAAATTAGCTTTTTTTTTTCTGCACTGCAAATAATTATTTTCTTACTTAGATTTTTTGTCTTGTTTCTAGTCCAAATATAAAAAAAATCTTAAATCAAGAAGAATTTTCTAGACAAGCAAAACATATAGTCTTAATAATCTTATGTCAAAAGGAAAAACAAGATTATTTTGCTTACCCCATTGGCAGATTATTTAGCTTGTTTTAAGGAAAAACTCACTTAATATTGGCATATTATTTCTTAAATCAAGACATTATGTTTTGCTTACCTAGAAAAAGCTTCTTGATATAAGAATTTTTAGATATTTGGACTAGAAACAAGACAAAGAATCTAAGTAAGAAAAGCATTTTTTGCAGCGTGGGTCAGATTTACTACGTTTTTACGTTTTTGCGATTGTTTTAGAACTTCCGATTCAGTTGCCTCTAGAAGAAGTGACCAGGAATAATAAACAACAGAAAATGGTCAAACTGCTTGTTCTACAAACAAGTGTGTTTATGAATGTACATAAAAAGTAGAATAATGTAAATAGAAAATATCAGTTTGCAACATCAAGCAGCATAACAAGCCTTTGTTAATGTTAAAAATCAATGGAAGTCTTAAGCCAAAAAGATTTCAATTGCTACACCCGCTCAATATGTGTTTAGAATAGGGTCAATACAGTGGCAAGTAACATAAATATATTTTTTACACTGATTCAGCTCTGATTCTGTCAGATGTTCATCTTACTCACAATTAAAGACACAATCTGAAATAAAAATTAGCTTACAAATGGTTTTTAACAAGTTGTTCTGAACCATTAGACACACACATATTTGAAACAAAAGCTAATTAGTGTAAACCAGGTGTCCAATGTTGCACAGATTGTAGTCCAACCAACTCCCAGCACACTTTCTTAGCTCTCAGTCTGAAATCGGATACTTCCCTGCTAAGTAGTATGCAAAAGTAGTATGTCCGAATTCATAGTATTTGAAACATAGTAGACTAGATGTACCCAGATGATCCACTACTTGTGCTGAAATTCTGAAACACATATTTAGTGGATACTTTATTCGCTCCTATGAGGCTATGGGAGAAAATTGATAAATAGAAATGAAGCATGCTACTAATGCTGGTATGTAATATGATAATTCATTGATTAATTTTTTTTTCGGCTTAGTCCCTTTATTAATCAGGGGTCACCACAGTGGAATGAACCGCCTACTTATCCAGCATATGTTTTACGCAGCGGATGCCCTTCCAGCTACAATCCATCACTGGGAAACACCCATACACTCTCTTACACACACACATACTTATACAGTATGTCTTTGGACTTGTGGGGGACCCAGAGGAAACCCACACGAACACGGGGAGAACATGCAAACTCCACACAGAAATGCCAACTGACACAGCCGAGGCTCAAACCAGTGACCTTCTTGCTGTGAGGCAACAGCGCTACCCATTGTGCCACCGCGCTGCCCTCTAATATGGTAATCACAACATAATATATGTAGTATGAATTTTAGATGATTTCAGATACTGTACATCTTGGAAGTGTCTAGTAAGATTAGCTGGTTCATGTGTGCAGGATTAAGATAGGAGCTTAATTCAGGATGGAGGCCCTGTAGAAACAAGTTTTGGCACATTTGGTGTTTGTCCAAGACCACCTGGATGTTCCTTGGCACCAGAGTATGTGAGCAGAGTGGAGCAACAAGAATTTCCACCACGTGCTCAAAGCATTTTCTAACCACTTCGCTCCAGCTCTGCTCTGGGTTTTCCATCTTCAGCACCTCCCTCACTCTGCGCTTCATCCTCACCTACTTCCCTCTCCACAATTGCTCCATGGAAAATAAGGATATAATTAATGCTCTACTGTAATTTTTATATAACAATTTATTGCCCGTTTAGATTTAGTGCCAATGAGTAGGACATCAGATTTGTCACTATTTAGTATGAAAAAGTAAAAAAATGGCTTGTATCGAAGGCCGCACCCAGGTTGAGAAGGATAAGTACTATTGTTAATAAACAGAATCAGCTGCCAATCCTTAGTGATTTTGATAAGGTGGTTGTCTCAGTACTATGTTAAGCACAGAAACTAGAATTGCTCTAACAATTCATTAGTGGAGAGATGATTGTTAGCTGCTATATTTTTCCAAGATTGTTTTTAAATAAGGGGCAAATTAGAAATTGGTCTGTAATTGCCAAGGTTTGACAAATCAGCCCCTGATTTTTTCAGTATATGGGGTGATTAAGAAAAGAAGGTACTGAACCAGAAACATGTAATGAGTGAATAATGTTAGTAATCAGTGAATTAGACAGGCTTCAACTAAACAAGTAAGCAACAGATCGAGCTGACACACTGTAAAACCCAAGTCACATTTATCAAATGAAATGAGTGTAGTCAACTCAAACTTTACTGAAAGTTAATTCTACTCATTTGAAAAACGTTTTGAACTCAGTGTTGAAGTTAATGAATTAATTAAGTGATTAAGTAAGTGTTGATTGAGCATTAATGATGTACACCTGCTGTTAGCAAGCAGAATCACTGAAGAGAAACACAAAACTACAGCTGACTTCAGTCACAGCCTTAAAAGAAATAAAACATATTCAATCTCTTAAAATCTTAGCAGAGGATCATTAAACGTCTCCACAAACAGTATCAACAGCTTCACCTATTACTAACCTGTTTGACTTTGCAAGATTCACTGGAAATAATCTTGTGAGACGTCATCATTGATGAGAACAGCAGTTGCTTTTCTAGGGCTCTTTGACTTCATTTCACATGTTAGTTTTTCTTTGAATGTTGTAAATATATATTATGACAAGAGAAAGGAGAAAGAATGTTATCAGGTTAAATAAATTGCAGAATCATAATTACTTTTATTATTTCAATTCATTTCTAATTAAGTCGATGATATGGTGTTGGATGTGAAATATTGAAAAAAGTAGATGCTTAATTTAACGATGCTTTATTAAGGGCTTCTAAACAAACATCCATGAACATTTTCTTCTCATCAGAACCAATTCAAGAATCAGAATTTGACATTTCATGCTGCAGTGCAGAGAATCATTCAAAACTCATCCATGGCTCCCAGCATGCACTGCAGCAACAAATATGTTACCATCATTGAGATTCAGACTCTGATTCTTGATGTTTGTGTGTTTAAGATAGTTTGGATGTTTAATGTATTTCAAAGCTCTGTTGGGTTATCTTCAGTACAACAACAGGGGAATTGTTATCAGTACAGTGAAAAGCAGTACCAAAACATTATAAATATAGAAGTGACCAATAATATATATTATTGAAAAACTAGATAATATCAAAAGTAATTTATTTATAAAAAAATAAAAAAATAAAAAAATAATATATATATATATAAACTCTTTAAATTATGCTTGCCATAACAGTTACAGAAGCCAAAGAAAAAACTAACATGAGAACTGAAGTCAAAGAGCCCTATAAACCAAACACTGTTCACATCAGTGGTGATGTCTAGGAAAATTATTATTTTCAGTGAATTTCAGTAGACATCTGACAAAGATAAACTCAAGCAAGTTAGTAATAAGTGAAGGTGTTGATACTGTTTGTGGAGTTGTTTAATGATCCTCTGCTAAAATTTGAGAGATTGAATGTGTTTTAACGCTGTTACTGAAAGTACTCAACTGTAGTTTTGTGTTTCTTTTGTGCTTGTTAACAGCAAGTGTTCATCATTAATGCTCAATCAACACTTACTTAATCTCTTAAATATCTCATTACTTCAACTTAAATGGAGTAAGTTCACAGTACTCATATAGATTAGTGTTTTAACTCAAATGGTTTGTAGCAATCGATTTCCTCAAACGGTTTGAGTTGCCTTTACTTATTGGGTTTTACAGTACTCAATTGGTTTGAGTTCTCTTCATTTATTGGGTTTTACTGTGCTCAAATTGCTTCATGTACTCAAATGGATTAAGTTCACAGTACTCATTAGGACTAGTTTTTGAACTTAAATGGTTTGTTGCAATCAGTTTCCTCAAATGGTTTGAGTTACCTTAACTTATTGGGTTATACAGTTCAGGTGTTCATCATTAATGCGAGTGACAAGTACTGTGAAAATGGTGCTAAATGCTGTAAATGCCTGACACGAGGTGAAAACACAGTGAGTTTTTATCTGCACTTGTTCTTTGGCATCAGCTTGATGTGTGTCCTGGGTTTTAAATGAAGATATGGATTTGCAACGTGGTGCAACAACAGTCATGCCCAGTGTAGACACAGTGTTAGGATGCATGGAAGGCTAAGATTGTTTATTCACAACAAGACATTGAACAACATCTTTTAATCCTCACACAAAAATTGGTTTAACAAGGAAGTTTAGAAACATACAGAATGTTTTAGTACAATGGGGGGGAAAATGTTATTTCTCATTTCATTCCCAGTTGGAAAAAAAAAATCAAGCAAGACTACCTTGGTATATTTTCCTACATTTGGAATGGCCCATTTTTCAATGTATGTCCCTCTATCTGGATCTGTCATCACGTCCCTGTCTATTTTTCCTGCTAATGTGTGGGAGAAGAGTATCTGTAAAGATGAAGAATGCCAACACAATGAAAGTCACTTAAGAATTTCCACTTTGTCTCACTTAAATATCTCTTGCTCATACAACTCTTTGCACTTTCACGTTTTTGTTTAGTATGTGGTCACACAGTTATTGTTGTGGATCCTTTCTGGGTCTGTCCTCTGGAAAACCACATCAGTTATATCAGACCATATGGGCTCTGAGGTTTTGGTTGTGTTTCTTACTACCAATGCCAAGTCCTTGATATAAGTATAATCTATCATTTTGTGGAGCTCTTTTTCCCATTGTCTTCTCAAAAGGGCGACAACATTAGCAGAGGATCCATTTAGAACCCTTGAACAGTTGGGACCTTTTCAAATTTCCATTTTATAATAGCAATACAGGCAATGAAACTTGAAAGAATGGCATTGGCAGAGTATATATTCCATAATACTCTTGTTGATTTCAGCCACTGTACTGTTAAGCAGAAGTAATACCCAGTAATTTCTAGACCAGTGGCCCTTGATATTGTGTGTGCTGATGACCTTTAATATATCTGTCATCTCGGATGTTTTTGCTGCTGAGAGACTGGCTTCTGTTGTTGGATCCACCTGTGAAAGTTGTTAATAAAGAAGTCTCAGCAGCATGTGAAATGGCCACGTTGATGTGCTGATGTTAAAAACATCACAAACGAGACCTCTGGAAATTGCTTTCAGTATGAATTACTCAGGCATATTGTGAGTGAGAAGAAGCTTAGTGTTAAGCTCTCACCATGTGAACCCTGAAGCTGGAACTGCACTAAAGCAAACTCCCTCTCTACTATTTTCTTTTTTCTTTTTTTTCTTTTTTGGTAGTAAGCCCTCACTAGAGGTCAAAAGTCCCACTAGATGCTGCCGGTACTGTATTTCATACATTGCAGGTGGGTTTCCCAAGGTTAGTCAGTCAATTTGAGCAGAGTATGTAGCATGAGGACTGGGTGTCCCTCAGGGATCCGTCTTAGGCCCTTTGAGGTTTTCTCAAGAGGCTCACTTTTAATTTGTAACGCATGTGTCAAGACAGCAGAACAGTGTAACTCCCTGTTGGAAGACCACAGATCAGAGAAGTTGCTCCCTTGTGATGTTGGAGAACTTTAAACAGCTACTGTAATTCACCAAACAGAGAAAAAGGGGTAGTCTCCACATTACTCCAAAACCCTTGGTGATCTTTAATTCATTCTTCTGTTCCACGATTTAGTTAACTCCACGATTTTCTCTTCCTCTTCACAAGAAGGTAGGGCTTAGATGGAAGTGTGTGTTCCTCACCTAGGGAAGCATGGAAATACAATCAGTACAGGACACTTCACCCTGGGCCCACAAGTGGGGCATCCGGCTGGACTTGTACTTATGGCAAGAAATACAGCCCATAGGAACAAGAGGAAGAGTTGTCTGTGACGTGGGGGAAAGAGCAGCGCTGCAGAATGACAAAGCTGTCAGCTGATGAGAAGACACACTTTCTTACACAGCTTCCCCCTTTTCCCTTTTCTGCATGCATCGCTGCTAACACTTAAAAATGGATTGCCATGATGTCCTTTGCTGTGGGAACAGCTTGAATAAATAAAGAATTAGTATTCTACCAGAAATAGTGAATCATTCTTACAGCACATGCCCTGCACATCTGGATGCTCTGTGAAGTGGTACTGTAATATAAATGCATATGTATAGACCATATGGGTGAATTAGGTCAGTCAATTATAGGCCATTATTGAACATACAGTACATAGCTTACCACACATTTATAATGTTTATCAAAAGAGGGAGAAATATGACTTGTTACATGCTCATTTGCTAAAATGGTAATATCTAAAATATCTAAAGCAATAGGACTAAATGTTTCATCGTAGTGAAAACAGTAGATAGTATATATTAAGTCATGACAACGTGTGGTGAGGAAATATAGTATTATAGTGTTATAATTGTTATTCTACACCCATCTTTTTTGTTTTTATTTTCACTTTTGTTTTCGAACCTTGGTATGCTTTACTTCATCAACATGAAGAACATCTGTGAAGACATGAAGATCTGTGACATAGAACTAAGGCAGAACCACAAACTGATCAAGAAGAAAAATGTAGAAGCTGCCTCATGTTTGCTAAGATGCACCTGGATGACTCTCAAGAACTCTGAATCCACCTGGATGATGCAATGGCAGCCATTCTGTGCTAGACTCCACAGAGTGGAGACAGAGTGACTAAGCCAATTAGATGATATGGGGGTGGTTAGGAAGCCATGATGGACAGAAGCCAGTGGGAAAGCTTGGCCACACCACTACTCTTTTCGAAGGACATCCATTTTTGGTTGACCTTCTTTGATTCAAAGATTGAAACTATTCACTTTCAAACAACACAGGTTATGATCCCAGCTACCACGTTTCTTATGTGATCTCTGACTTTAATATTTTTAATACTTGTATCCTACTAATTAATTATTCATTCATTCATTTTCTTTTCGGCTTAGTCCCTTTATTAATCTGGGGTCGCCACAGCGGAATGAACTTCCAGCTGCAACCTATCACTGGGAAACACCCATACACACTCATTCACACACAAACATACACAACGGCCAATTTAGCTTACCCAATTCACCTATAGCGCATGTCTTTGGACTTGTGGGGGAAACCGGAGCACCCGGAGGAAACACACGCCAACATGGGGAGAACATGCAAACTCCACACAGAAATGCCAACTGACCCAGCCGAGGCTCGAACCAGCGACCTCCTTGCTATGAGGCGACATCGATACCCTCTGTACCACCGCGTCGTGTCCTACCAATTACTACAGAGATTTTCAGTAATATTTGGAAATCTAAACAAGTACCAACTATGTGTTCCCTCTTGACTTTACTTCACTTTTCTCGCTCTTCAACTTGTTTTCGCTCTCTGATTCATTGCTTAATAATCAATCAGACCACTATATTTTGCCAATGGCGATGCTAATTCTACATGCTGAGGTCAACTCGCTCTGATGTTGCCCAACGAAAGGCAACACGTGGAATACACCAAACAAACTAGCCTGACAGACACTCACCGACGACCCAATGAAGCCAAATGGATGACTGTCCAATGACCAAATGGAAGCCTTAAGAAGTAGCACAAGTGCTTGAAGTCAAAAACACGGGCACCAGTTTACTGTCAGGAATTGGTTGTGTCAACTACATTGCATCCAGTGTATACAGAATCATTGTTTACAATGGGTTTAATTGTTAGTTGTACATCCAATTTAGACACAGAGCAACATTTGGAAAGTGTGTTCCAGATCTTGTTAGTATACCACTATTAATTTGTTTGTTTATTTTTTACTACTTTTTTGATTTTAAGAAGAGCAGTGTTTTCAGAGACATTGAAGATAAAAGATGTTTCTACTTGCCATTCTTGAACATGAGACAATTTTCTAAATGGTGTGATACAGACTTGTTGCTACAAGATTTTCTCATAAATGCAATGCTTTCAGTTATGAATTTGTCCATAAAGTAGTTTTTCAGAGTTTCTGAAGGTCATCAAGGTGCTTCTTAGCAAACACGAGGCAAGTGTTTCTAAATTGTTTCTTTATCAGTTTTGGTTTCTGCCTTGATTCTGTGTCACAGATCCTATTCTCCCTGTTATTTTCATCATAAAATCAGGTACACCTTGGGTAAAAAAAAAAAAGAGGAACTTTAATAGGATACTTCACCCAAAAATAAACATTTAATTTACTCACATTCAATTGAATCTAAACTTTTATGCATTTCTTTTTTCGTTGAATACAAAGCAAGATATTCTGAAGAACATTAGAAAAGTAACCATTGACATTCAAAGAAGGAAAAAATACTATGAATGTCAATGGCTGCCTGCAATGACAGGTTTGTTACAAGTGGAGGATGAGTAACTGAATACTCATATTTTTGGTAAACCATCCCTTTAATTGTAACTCTGCAGTTCTTTCTCATTTCCTAAATAATATTACACTTTGCACTTGAACTCCTGCATTTGAATAATACAAATCAAATAGTCATTTAATATAGCCCAAGCGACAGCTTTGAAATGGCTTTGAAACCAATACAATTATACAACTTAAAAAAAAAAGTACTTCAAAGTTTCCATCCTTTGTGTCACAAAACACCTGACTTTATTATCAATGTCCCATCAAATTCACACTAATTATGCAGTAAAATGTTTGACAAGGTGTATATTGTATAAGTGAAGGGTTGAAGACCAAAAACAATGAATGTTACAACTAATATCCAAAATAAAATCTGACCACACTTATTAAAATAAACCTATGAATCAAGTGTTCCTCAGATGCTTTGTTTGTTACAGCAGCTAACAGATAAATTACGTTGTGAAGAAAGCTCCTGACTGAATAAACCAGATATAAAGTGTATACTAATAACATACTATATGTAAATGTGCTAAATGTTTGACGAAATGAGCAGCTTTTTGTTGTTTGTCTAAACAAACTATAATTATTTGACATGATTTCAAAAAGCTATTACTCCAGCACTTGCATGTGATCATCAATAACAGTTGTATATTGTTTTACCAATCTGGTTCAAACTCTTGACTAACTAACTTTCTCCAATGTGAACTATACTATAGTGGTTAAGCAGCAAATCGAGAATAAATAGAACAGAATGTAACAAATTGACCATAAACCAAACCAATATTCATACCGGTTATATTCAAGACTTGAATTTTGTTATAAATGTATGCTTTTATGTGTTTCATTACAAGCACTCACATTTATTACAGTGTAAAATAGATAAGTCGATAAATACTGAGCTGGGATCTGGGATAAAGCTCTCCGTTGTTCTAATTAGGGCTGATTCTCCATTTCCACCTGTTTAACATCTGTTTCTTTCCTTCTGTGCTATTGTCATTAGCCCACACAGGACAAAATGGAGTGGGATGTGACCTACAGAGAAGATATGGAAACCCTTCAAAACACAAAAATGGGACCTGAGAAAAACCTGAAGAGTGAGAGACAGATTTTATTTAGAATAAATAAATTGAATATATTTTTTCACCAATCAGAGCGGTATATGTCTGTATGGACTGGGTACTTCAGTGTGGTCCGTGGTCAGAAGCAAGTCGCACTTTAAATGTTTTCCATCACATCCCCTGAAGTAGTCCGGTGGTCATTTGCATTTGATTCACTTACCACAATCTTGACTTTTTCCTCCCTGCCCACAACCACTAAGAAAAACAACAACTCATTTCCATTTTTCCTTTTTCTACATTAATTTTCCTCCAAGACCAAAGGGGGCGCTACTCTGATGTCAATGCCAGTCCTATACATAATTTAACCTGTATTCCAGGAGTTTTGCTTTTTTAAAAGTAAAACAGGAGACTGCTTGATTTGAAGTCAATGTAATAAATAAATAAATAAATAAATAAACAGCTGAACAGAGAATGCAGTTTTCAAATGTGCAGCTCAGATATACAAAACTACATAATATATACAGTGACAATGTTATAAGCATCACAGGGCAGAGGCTATACAATTCACAGTTTCTATCTCTATACGTAATTTAATATACCGACCTTAATGTACTAACCATTACAATGTGTTTATTATTCTATAAATGGTACCGACAGTAATACAAGTGTTACGTCACATGATTTACATATTACTTTTTCACACATTTGACATTATAACAAGTTGTGCTATCATTTTAATAAGGTGTTAATATTTTAAAAGTCCACACTTTCAGTGTATACTTACAGTTTCACAATGTGCATGCAGTACTTGGTGCAAAACAAGTCATTACCGACAAGTTTCTGTTAAGTATTAAGTCATAACTTATATCTTAAGCTTTTTAATTATTCAACCCAATCCAAAATCAGTCACCGCAAACTTGTGAGAAAAAATGTCGACCGTACACAAGGCCTGCAATTATTTCTGCATCTGCAGCACATGAAACATTCAGACGCAAGATGATTTGAAAGCTGTCTCCTTCAGTTTAACCAATAAAAATGTGCTGTGAAGCCAGGCATGTGAAGAATCCATCTGTGTTTATGTAATTATCTTCAGAATCCCTCTCACATTTTCTTCCCCCACAATCTAATTGTTTCAGCTTCTGTAATGAAAAGCTACTGAGACACGCTTGTCATCTGTACAACTGCACTTGTTTTTGATACTCTTAAAGGCACGAATGACATTTTGTAACACTTAACCAAACCAAAAAAAAACAACAACAATACCCTAGGTTATGAAAGCCTACTCCAGAAGTTTACACTGAGTTAACACTAGATTTTGGTGTCACGGAAAAACAGTATGAAAAGTTATGCAACACAGAAAAAGGCAACAGACACTCAACCACAAACTGGATCAGTGCTTGTTCCATTATATTTTTAAACATTCATTTGATATTAATAAGATCTTTTGAGACTAAGTAAAACTAAGGATCTGTCAACAACAATGCACTTGAAAATCCTTATGCATCACTTAAAAGGTTTATGACAACACTGAAAAAACAATTCAGCTTTATTTTTCTATAGCACTTTTACAATGTAGATTGTGTCAAAGCAGCTTAACATGGAAGTTCTAGTAAATTGAAATTGAAACTGTGTCAGTCCACAAAAATGGCAAAAAATGCTGTATCAAGCAAGGGTTTGTTTCCCAAAACCATTATCAGCCGACTATGATTGCAAGTTCTGTCATTACAAACAGTTAAGCAATTTAGTGTTTCCATTCAATGAATCCACTTTTCATACAAACGTTAACAAACAGCGCTGCGATCTTGCATGGTAGGAACTAAACATCTAGAACTGTTATAAGCATAGTTCATAGCTTTGTAACTAAACATCTAGAACTGTTATAAGCATAGTTCATAGCTTTGTACTATTCCAAGTTATCCCCTCTATGCCCTATTCTGGGGTGCCCAACCCTGTTCCTGGAGATCTGCCTTCCTGTAGAGTTCAGCTGCAACCTTGATGAACAGCAAACACACCTGTCTTTAATGACCAATTACAGTGTAAAACCTTTCGTTGTAAATTTACAGTATAATACTGGCAGCTGGGTTGCCAGCCACATACTGTGTTTTTACAGCACCACTTCTGTAAATTCTGTACACTGTAAAAAAAAAAAAGCCCTGTAAATTAATAGTAAAATACTGGCAGTTGCAGTTGGCAGCAATGTACTGTTATTTTAAAGTCTATTGCTGTAAAAATACATGCACTGAATTAAAACTCAAGTAAACTCATTTCATTTACAGAATAGACTACCTTAATTTGGCCAACTGTTTGAGGTTATGAATAAATATTTCTAATGTGTTATAAGCTTAACACAAGCATATTTATAACAATAACTTATTTCAGTTATTTCAAAACATTCAGTTGAACCCAAATCTCTTGTAGCTCACATGCACGTAGAGCTAGTATTAACATAGAGACTTTCACTGCATCAGCAACTACACAGCTACTGTCTTTCAATAAAGAAACATGCCGCAGAACATCAGTGATTCTCTGTTCATCTTTGACTCAAACACTGGCTCTATTCTCCTCCACAAGGGTGACACACAAAAGGGACAGAAGAAATTAGACTTTACAGTTTTACAGTAAAACACTGGGTTTTTTTTCTCCTTGATTTTACAGAATAATACTGGCAGCATGGATTGCCAGCCCCATACTGTGTTTTTACAGTCTACTCCTGTACTTTACATTAACAATATATTACTGTTAAAATAAATTTTTACACTGTTTTTACATCTTAAACCTTTAACCTTTTAAACCACACAGCAAAGTCATTCATTCATTCATTCCTTTTCTTTTCGGCTTAGTCCCTTTATTAATCTGGGATCACCACAGTGTTTTACGCAGCGGATGCCATTCCAGCTGCAACCCATCACTGAGAAACACCTATACAGTCCCATTTACACACATACACTACGGACAATTTAGCTTACCCAATTCACCTATAGCGCATGTATTTGGACTGTAGGGGAAACCGGAGCACCCTGAAGAAACCCACGCCAACACGGGGAGAACATGCAAACTCCACACAGAAATACCAACTGACCCAGCCGAGGCTCGAACCATCGACCTTCTTGCTGTGAGGCGACAGCGCTACCCACTGCGCCACCGCACCGCCCCACAGCAAAGTCCTCAGTTTAAATGAACACGTCCATGAGTGCTCAAGAAACAGTGAAGCACAGCTGAAGATAATGAGTTAATTAAATGATAATTGAGGATTGGTGATTAATAAATCCTGTTTACAAAAAGAAATACTGAAGGTAAAAAACAAGAACAGAAAATAGAGAAACAAAAACTACAACTGACTTCAGTCAAAGCTTTGAAATGAAATCAACTGAAGTACAACAAATTATTAAACCACTAAAGAAATCAGCAGATAGTTAAACCACTCCACAAACAGCATCACCAGCTACACTTATTACTAGCCTGTTTAATTTTGTCTAACATCCACCAAAGTTCTTCTTGAGATAAAGCTTTACATTTAAAGTCACCATCATGGAGATCAGTGCTTGCTTTAGTTGGGCTCTTAGCCCCGAACTATTCTGCCACAGAATTATGAAGGTTTATAAGCAACATAAACTCATAAACAGGATACTAAAAGTGACTAAATCAACAACGTCAACATAAACAACAACAAATAAAGAAAACTGTAACATCAATAAGCTATATAATTTATTCATACTGCAATACATGCTGGGATTTTGTACACTGCCACACCCAGCATGCATTGCAGCATGAAATATTTTAATTGTTACCATTGTTGAGGCACAAGGTCTGATTCATCACCCGATTCGAATGTTATCATTCGATTGAATGGGCGTTATCAGTGGATATCAGCTGATAGATATGGGCCAGTAGGGGCCTTCTGCGCCTCCTAGTGGGCTCAGATGGCTGTAATCATCCATCCACATGCTTAATCAGCTATACTAATAGAGAACAGTTCAGATCCAGATGTGTTTTTACATTACTGTGATGGTTGGGTTTAGGGTTGGGGTTGGGGTAGACGTTAATAAAATACAATTAATGGGAAATTTTACATTACTGTGACGGTTGGGTTTAGGGTTGGGGTAGACGTTAATAAAATACAATTAATGGGAAATAGTATAATTTCATAAATAATCACGCGTGGCGGTATACACGCTTACCTCCATATGAATGGATTTTCGGCTGTTATCAGTTTCTCCAGTGGCTCACCGTGTACGTCAGCAGACTTGAGACGAGGCGTGGAGTTGACAGCGATGACTGGGTTCGAGTCCGGCGATAAGCAGTTACAGAAAGCAGCTAAGACAGAAGTTAATTATTTGTTTTTATTGCTTTTTTAAAAACAGACGGTTGGGTTTAGGGAAGGAGGAGGGCAGGTTAATCGCTGCTTTTGAAAAATAATCGCTGCTTTTGAAAAAATAATGACCGTTGGGTTTAGGAAAGGAGGAGGGCAGGTCAATCGGAGAACAGCAGATTAACCATGTGCATGGTTGATAACAGCCTTCTGAGCCTAGCAGTAGGCCCCTACTGGCTCATATCTATCAGCTGATAAACCACTGATAACGCCCATTCAATCGACTGACAACACTTGAATGCGCTGGATTCATGAGGTCTGAGTGTGTCTTTATGCTTTATGCTTTTTTTTCCCCCCAATTCACTCTCCTAACTGAAACATGAACTGGTTACATTTCACGTTTCTGCTTGTCATTGATAACATCAAGTCATGAAACAAAAAAAGCAAGATATGTCATATAATCAACCATATGATTAAGCTTTCAATAAACCTAGCCCAATCAGAGCAAGACTCAATTACAAACACTATAACAAAGGTGTTTTATAAACTCTGAGTTGCAACAAACAGAAGAAAAACTACAGTTAACAAGTCAAGAGTGAAGAGCCCAACTAAAGCAGTCACTGACCTCCATTATGGTCACACCAACTAAACAAAACACCTAAATCTCTGTTAATTCTCAATAAGAACTGTACGCAAGTCAAAGGGGTCAGTAATAAAAGAATGTGCTGATGCTGTTTGTGGAGTTGTTTAATTATTCTTTGTTGAGACTGAAAGTGTTTTATTTTGGTTGATGTTATTTAATGCTGTAACTGAAGTCTGTTTGTGTTTATTGTTTCTCTTTCCTTCAGTCATTGTGATTATTAACAGCAGGTGTTCATCAGTGTCTGAATTCACTCATTTGTGTTCATTAACTCTGTCAAGTGAACTATATTAGTAGTTAGTAAATCAGGTTTATGTTATTCATTAACATAACGGATATCCATACAGCAGTGGATATTAACGTGTATCCTGTCACATTTGCATGCACTGTAAAACCCAACAGTTAAATTTATCAAATGAAATGAGTGTAGTTAACTCAAAATTGACTGAAAGTTAATTCTACTCATTTGAAAAGAGTTTTGAACTGTTGCTGAAGTTCATTTATTAATTTTCTTTTTGGCTTAGTCCCTTTCTGTTGCTGAAGTTAATGAGTTAATTAAGTGATTAAGTCAGTGTTGATTGAGCATTAATGATGTACACCTGCTGTTAGCAAGCAGAATCACTGAAGAGAAACACAAAACTACAGCTGACTTCAGTCACAGCCTTAAAAGAAATAAAACATATTCAATCTCTCAACATTTCAGCAGAGCATCATTAAACAACTCCACAAACAGTATCAACAGCTTCACCTATTACTAACCTGCTTGACTTTGTTTCTGTCAGACGTCTACAAAAGCCCTTTGCAAGATTCACTGGAAATAATCTTGTTTGACGTCACCATTGATGAGAACAGCGGTTGCTTTTCTAGGGCTCTTTGACTTCATGTTTCCTGTTAGTTTCTCTTTGAATGTTGTAATTATATATTATGACTATAGAAAGGAGAAGAAATGTTATCGGGTTAAAAAGTCAAATTGCAGAATCATAATTAATATTGTTATTTAAATTATTTTCTAATTAAGTTTATGATATGGTATTGGATGTGAATTATTGAGTAAAGCAGATGCTTATTTTAACAATACTTTTTTTTAAGTGCTTCTAAACAACTATACATGAACATTTTCTTCACATCAGAACCAATTAAGAGACACAGACATCAAGAGTATGAGTCTCATTGATGGTGACACATTTCATGTTATTGGGTTTTACTGTGCTCAAATTGCTTGGTGTACTCAAATGGATTAAGTTTTGAACTCAAATGGTTTGTTGCAATCGGTTTCCTCAAATGGTTTGAGTTACCTTAACTTATTGGGTTTTGCAGTGTGCAAAAACAGTGCAAAGTTAAACGTGCGCGCTGTGTGTGTGTGTGTGTGTGTGTGTGTGTGTGTGTGTGTGTGTGTGTGTGTGTGTGTGTGTGTGTGTGTGTGTGCGCGTGAACTTTGTAACATTGTGTGTGACTCATCGAAATGCTTGAATTAACTCCACAACAAATACATCAAATAATCATAGGTAAAGTTCGTACTGTAGTATTTCACACAAACGTTACGTTCTTTCATGTCTGTCACTGTGCTGTTTATCTGATGCAGCTGAGGTGGAGATTGAGGCACACTCTGACAGGCACGTGGGAACGGTGGGTGGGGAGAACCAGCATTAAAGGCACAGGCCACAAAAACAGCTACATTGTGTTTAAAGCAGAAAATTCCAACATTCTAAAAGGTATAATAAATAATCTGATGGGTGTTTTGAGCTGAAACTTTACAGACACATTCTGGAGACACAAAAGACTTATCTTAAATCTTGTAAAAGGTGTAAAATAGGTGCCCTTTAAATAGATAGTTCACACAATATATGAAAATTTCCTCACCATTACTCACAGTCAAGTGGTTCTAAACAATTCTGAATTTCTTTCTTCTGTTGAACACAAAATAATATATTCTGATTTGCCATTTGACATCAAGAGTAATAACAAAAAATATGTGTTCAACAGAAGAAACTCAAACAGGTTTGGAATAAAATGTAGGATGAGTAAATAATTATAGAATTTTCATTTTTGGGTTAAAATTCCTTTAATATTTAGCTACTGCAGGTAGATAAATGAAGACTATATATTTGATCCCCCAGAAGTTTCAAATTCTTGCTGTTCATGGAAACGCTGTTGTATTCGCAAACTAGGTGATGGCAGGGGTTTGACACACAATTCCCTGGGCATTCACAACAACTCTGATCTAGGTCTCTGACCCATGTAAAGCATCAAAGGAAGCACCACAGGAGTCAGAGTCTCACACAGAGGTCAACATGAGGTGCAATAGTTTATGGCAACCACGGATAGGACGGTCATAAAGATTCATATGATGGTATGTAAGAGATCACATTCTTATCATTGCAGCAATAAATAATACCACCTTATAAACTTACTGAAGTTTGTGTTAATAGTAATGATGCTATTGGGGTCAAAGATGATAATTAAATTTACAAAAGTTAACATAGGCAACATTAGCATTTTATTTATTTATTTATGTTTCTGGAGAAAGTCTCTTTTCTTTTAGTTTTGATGAAATAAAAGCATTTTTTTTTTTTTTAAGGTCAATATCATTAGCCCCCTTCAATCTTTTTTTTTTAATTGGTTACAGAACTAACCACTGTTGTCCAATAACTTGCCAAATTAAATTAACTTGCCTAGCTAAACTAATTAACCTAGTTAAGCCTTTAAAAAGCACTTTAGCTGTGTATCTTGCAAAATAACTAGTAATATATATTAATATATTAAGTACTGTCATCATGGCAAAAACTTCTTAAATGACTTTTTAGAAACTAGTTATTAGTCATATACACAAGTTGAAAACTTTGGTGGATAAAACAGAGGCAAAGAATAAATATTTAAAATGACACTTTAATATGTCATCAAATAATTTTATTTTAAAAAAATTTAAATAAAAAAATGTTTTTTACACTGAATGACATTTTGTTGTCTTCATAAAATCATGTAAAAATATATTGATTATTGATGAGTCATTAAAAAAAATAAAGCTGGAATATACTTTTTGACTCACAACAAGGAACGGGTAACACTTTACAATAAGGTTGTTTATGTTAATGTTAATTCATGTATTTACTAACATGAGCAAACAATGAACAATAAATTAATTACGGTATTTATTAATGTTTTTAAAGTTAGTTAATGAAAATAAAGTTGTACATTGTTAGTTCATGTTAGCTCATGCTGCAATAACTAATGTAAACAATAACGCATTAGTAAATGTTGAACTATGATTAATAAATGCTGTACAAGATTTGTTCATTATTAGTGCATGTTAGTAAGCATTAACTAATGAAATGTTATTGTAAAGTGTGACCGAGAAACGTTATGACATTATAACATTATGCTGCAGTAAACAATTTATATATAGGACAATTTATGTGAGGAGAAAATCAAAAAGTTCTAAAGATCATTAATCAGTGGAATAGCTGTGTCTGATTGGTCAACGACTGTTGTCCCAAGCAAGTCGTTTCCTGTTGCGCTAGTTTCAAGTGTCTTGTTTCACTTCACACTCTCTTTATCCTCACATAATCAAATAATTTACTCCCAAATCAATATTTAATTTGTTTGTTTCTTTTGGTAATGTATTTGGCTAGTGGTTTTATCATATTTTCTCTTCTTGCATCAGGGGCCGTCAAGTTTATTTTACATTAAATCACTCTGTCAGTTTTATTTTATGGTATACTGGCCTTTAGGAAAATGTATTTTTATAGTATGTTGGATCTAATCTTCTTTGGACTGATCTGACTTTTATAGAGGGGAAAAAAAAGGAAATCTGTCTGCATTCCTCTGTAGTTCCAGGGTATTTAGAGAACGGCAGTAATTTGTGGTAATTGCAACTGTTAAAAGATGTCTGATGTCTTTCAGTGTCTTGAGACAACCAGATCTTCTTCATGGTGAATGGCTGCAGTCGCAAGGCCAATACCTGCATGTCAGTAGGATAATTATAATGAACAGAGAGGAATTCTGTAAGTGTGTGTGTGTGTGCTTTCAACAATTCATGCACAAAAATCAGGTTAACTTGCATTGTGTGGCTCTAAAGTGTGTGTACTGTATGTGTACAGACTCACATACATTACAAGAATCAGCTGTTCTGTCTTTAACAGATGTAAAAGAAATCCATTTTCACTTGAGTGCCGACACAAGCCAGCAACCTGTCAACAAATATTATAATGCCTTTTTTTGTATAAGGAGGAAATTCCATAAAATGGAGGAAATGGTCTGGAAAATAAACATTCCCATTCTCTCCCTCTTTTCGGCATATAGAAACATTAATAAAGGCATAATCCACGAGAACAGCTGACAAAACATTTTGGGATAGACTAATGGTACTCAGTGTTTTGGCAACCTCATAAAAGGAGATATCCCAACCGCGTTAGTATAAAGCGCGAGCTTCAACACACTCACAGCCTGAGAATGACATAACAAAGATGCTTGGACTTGTTATTTTTTTCTTAGAGACAAGTAAATTTAACAAAACATCAACAGAATCTTTCCAGTTTTTAGTTACATATAGTTAGTTGTAGGGGGAAAAAAATGGGAAATGAAGCAGCTCTATCAACATTTATTTTTTCTTATCTTGAGTAAAATAGGCTAAAGTAGAAATATAAAGTGTTTTTGTAGAATTTGACATTTAATTGGAAATTTCCTCTAAGATTTATAGCCCTAGGCTCATTTTAACCATATAGGTTTGGTTCACATTAAAGTAAAACAAATACAAATTAAACTTAAAAAATATTTTAATTACAATGTAATGATAATGTTTAATTTGTATAATGATTTGATGGGTATATATATACTGTATCACTCACGATCCTTCTCAGGCTTACTCCCTGTGGAATGAACCTAATTACTCTGGCATATGTTTTTTTTATGTGGCGGATGCCCTTCCAGCAGCAACAATATACTTTAAAAGTAACCTTGCCTTTTCTACACTATTTACAAAATCTAACAATTTATTAATTCACTAAGAGTATACGGGCAATAATACCACACAAACATGTGCTTTATAAGTATCCATATTATGCTTATTTTCCATTGTTTAATTTTTGGTAGGGTGATCAGATGTTCCATTTTTCATTTGACAGGCCCTTATCGGAGCTCTATTTTTATTGACTGGACTTATTAAATCATGTTTTGTTTTTAAAATGTCTTCTTTGTGAAGTGCTACACTGTAAATAATTGCTGTTAAAAAACGGTCAGATTCTACAGTAAAATACTGTTTTTTTACTAAAACAGTAATATTCTGTTAAAAACAGTGCATTCTGGGCAATATTTTTGTTTTCGAGAAAGTAACCAACAGCAGTAAACTGTGAATTAACAGAGCTCAGAGTTGACATTTGAAGTCTGTGTTTGAAATCACACTTTGTGCCCTTGTTCACTATTATGTACACTAGTTCACTAATATAGTTCACTTGACAGAGTTAATGAACACAAATGAGTGAATTCAGACACTGATGAACACCTGCTGTTAATAATCACAATGACTGAAGGAAAGAGAAACAATAAACACAAACAGACTTCAGTTACAGCATTAAATAACATCAACCAAAATAAAACACCTTCAGTCTCAGCAGAGGATCATTAAACAACAGCAGATGCACTTATTACTGACCGCTTTGACTTCCATACCATTCTTATTGAAAATCAACAGAAATGTAGGCGTTTTCTTTTGTGTGTCACCGTAGTGGAGTGAGGGGCTGGTTTAATTGGGCTCTTCACCCTTGAATTCTTTAATTTAGACTCTCCAGCTGCTGTAACACAGAGTTTATAAAACACTTATATTATAGCAATGAAGCTGGAAAGTCAATTGGTAGATAACTCTAGTTTTGTTCTGATAAATGTTTTTTTAAAGGTCTGAATGACTGGCCTCATGCAATAGTTGTTATGCTTAGTTGCAGATATTATTTTATTAATGAGAAGTGGAAACAGGAAAGATCCTTAATACTTTTACAGAGTTAAGAAATAACATACAAAAACAGTCCAGTTATAACAAAGACACACTCAGACCTCATGAATCAAACCTTGTACCTCAACAATGGTAACAATTAAAATGTTTCATGCCACAATGCATGCTGGGTGTGGCACAGTACAAAAATCCCAGCATGCATTGCGGCATGAATCAATTATGTAATATAATGGTCTTACAGTTTTCTTTATTTGCGTTTGATTCTGCTGTTGTTTATGTTTGGACCTTCAGTACCCTGTTAATAGCCAGTTTGTGATGTCTGTGAGTTAAACTGTTAATGTTGTTACTTGTCACCGTTGTTGAGGTTCATAGGCTGATTCTTGATGTCTCTTTGAGTGCAACTTACACCATAGAGCAAAGTGTTTTTGTCCAAGATATTCTTAAAAACTCACACATACAAGCATGTTATGTTACATTTAACGATAGATTAAGCATTGGATAAGAGCAATGAATTATATTATACTGTATATTATATTAGAAGAGGTGTCTCATCAAAAACAATATTAACTTCACCAGATCTTATTTAGTTTTTTTGACTTGCTTGCCATATCAAAAGAGCTTTTTAAACAAAGTTCTTAAAAATTGCAGCAGCCTAAATGAATGCTAAAATATAAAGGGTTAAGAGCCCAACTTAAGCAAACTCTATTCTCCATGATGGTGACTTAAAATGTTAACCTTTATCTCAAGAAGAACTTTAGTAGATGTTATACAAAAATAAACGTTTTAGTAATAAGTGTAGCTGGTGATGCTGTTTGTGGAGCTGTTTGATGCTGACCATTTTAATGATTTAAACATTTGTTGTACTTCAGGTTATTTCATTACAAAGCTGTGACTGAAGTTGTAGTTTTTTGTATGTTCTGTTCTTGTTTTTTTATCTTTAGTATTTCTTCATTTGTTCATCGCTAATCCTCAATTATCATTTAATTAGTCATTTAATTAACTTACTTTATTAATTAATTTACTTCAGCTTTGCTCAATGTTTCTTGAACACTCAGTAGTGTGGACACTTGGAAGTGTTCAATTAAAACTGAGGTATTTGCTCTGGGGTTTAAAGGGTTAAAGGTGTGAGACATAAAAACACTGTGTAAAAATGTATTTTAACAGTAATATAATGTTAATTTAAACTACGGAAGTAAACTGTAAAAAAAACAGTAAATTGCTGGCAACCCAGCTGCCAGTATTTTACTGTAAAATCAAGGAAAAAGCTGTATTTTGCTGTAAAACCTAAAGCAAATTTCTTCTGTGTGTCACCCTTGTGGAGGAGAGTAGAGCCAGTGTTTGAGTCAAAGATGAACAATGAAACGCTGATGTCATGCTAAATGTTTCTTTATTTAAAGACAGTAGCTGTTTAGTTGCTGATGCAGTAAGAATCTCTCTGTGTTAATTCCAGCTTTACATGTTTGTGTGCTGCTGTGAAATTTAAGATATTTGGGTTAAACAGAACTTTTCGAATGAACTAAAATAAGTTATCATTATAAATATGCTTATAAGCATAAATAGCACATTACTTCATAAACTCATACAGCAGTTGGCCAATTTGAGGCAGTCGCTTTCAGTGAACAAAATGAGTTCACTTGAGTATTGTGTTTATCAATGTGGTCCACGTATTTTTACAGCAACATACTGTAAAATACTGCAGCTGCCAGCATTTTACTGTTAATTTACAGAGCAACAGCTCAATGCTGTTAATTTAACAGTAACTTGCTGGCAACCATGCTGCCAGTTACTTACTGTTTTTTAACGGGATAATTTTTAACAGTGTAGTAGCTTCTGTCAAGCCTAATCAATGGTAGCCAATTATGTCTTCCTATACTTGTTGTACAGCAAATTAACCTTCCAATCGCATTTCCAGATTGATCTAATTAGTACGGTAATCTGGTGTCAATGTTATACAGAATATGGAGGAGATATGAGGCCTTGTGCACAAAACGAATTGAACTCTGTTTTGCAGAGCAAGTGTTGGGTTGACAAAAAAATACAAACTGGTTAAGATCAGGTTAACTTAAGTGGTGTCACAACGCTTGATATAAACATTCTCTGTTAATTAAGGGTTAACCTACAGTTTGTGATTAATGCTGTGGTCACACTAGAGTTTCAGCATGCGAAATTCTGTTGTACGGCGCTGTGAAAAGGGGCGGGATTAAACTAGATGATTAGATGTTTAAAAAAGCGAGCGATTGGTCCATGTTTTAAATTTCTGTCTAGAGAGGTCATGTTTTGATCATCGATTGGTCTCACGCAGTCACGAGATGCGATTTTGCAGGTCAGAGTTCACCAAGCTTGAACTTTGCAATACAGCGAACTGCGAAACTTGTCGCACAAGCTTGCATTTCCGGTCTGACGCATTTGCGTGCGTATGAATGGAAGTCTATGGGGAGAAAAGTCTAGTGTGACCTCAGCTTTACTTTGAAGCAGGGTAGTTATAGAGTGTTACCATGACGACAAAAACTGATCAAAACCATCCCACATTTTTAAGCCAAAATTTTAAGAGTTTGGTCAAACTAAGCTCAAAAAAGATTTGAGCAACAATTTGAAAGGGATTTACAATTATTAAAGCAAGATAAAATTTGAATGAATTTTGTATTTACATTATTGTAATCATACAGCATTCTGTTTTTTACTAACGATTTCTTTATTTAATATATATATTTTTTTATTTCTGTCTCTTTAAGGTCTACCTTCTGAAAATCTCAATCTGCACTGAATGGACAGTGGCAAAAACCGAACAATAGCCAGGTTTCAGTTCCTGGGGCTTAATGAGTGGCTGTAAAAAGTTTTTTTTTTTAATGATAAATAGTGTTGTTGTTGGAACTCTATGTCTTTTGGCCTCGCTATATTATGCAATAAAGGTCAAATCAAAAAGTGTTTTAGAAATCAAAAATATCCTGCCATTTTTATGGCATTCACCTTAAATGGATACCCCAATTTAAGAGTTCCTAAATTACCTACAGGACCACTTTTAGCCATTTAAGGGGTCAGTAGCGGGAACATTTGATACATACTGTATTTGGTACAGATATACCTGTTGTGTGCATTAAGGTAGTGTGTGTGGTTGCTCCTTTAATATGGTTACCTGTGTCTATGTGTGTGTGTGAGCATGCCAGGCAGAGAGAGACCTGTTAGAGCCATCTGTGTGTGCTGCGGCAGGTGTGTGTGAGCTCAGGGCTGGCCAGAGACACAGATTTAGAGGAGGAAGTCTGTGTCAGACAGCAGAGATGGATCTCCCCTAAGGGATCTGATAAATAAGGAAAAAATATCTTTGAAAAAGGAAACGCAGCTGTTTCCAAAGGAGAAGTCAAAATATTGGTGGCTTGCATTCCAGAGCAGCAAGTACAACAGCCATAGTCTATCTCTCTCTGTTTGTGTGTATGTGCGTGGGTTGTCTCTGAAGTAAAGGACATGTTACAAGTGTGAATCCTAACCAATGGCATGCTTAATCAATACCATTCTAACAACTACTGCAAAAATGTCATTCATTCATTTTCTTTTCGGCTTAGTCCCTTTATTAATCTGGGGTCGCCACAGCGGGATGAACCGCCAACTTATCCAGCATATGTTTTACGCAGCGGATGCCCTTCCAGCCGCAACCCATCACTGGGAAACATTCATACACACTCATACACACACATACACTACGGACAATTTTAGCTTACCCAATTCACCTATACCGCATGTCTTTGGACTTGTGGGGGAAACCGGAGCACCCGGAGGAAACCCACGCGAACACGGGGAGAACATGCAAACTCCACACAGAAATGCCAACTGACCCAGCCGAGGCTCGAACCAGCGACCTTTTTGCTGTGAGGCAAACGTGCTACCCACTGCGCCACCGCAAAAATGTAAACTGGCAATACGTGTTTGTCAAATGTGTGTGTATATATATATATCTGTACATATCTAAAGTTTAGCACATCTATAGAGCTCAAATCACACGGTTCTTACTAATTACGTGACGTGTTTTGTTTTAGGTATTCACGTTCACAAATCTAATTTGCTTTTAAATGCCCCTAATCAATCATGTTGGGTTAGGATCATTTTGACCCTTTCCTCCCCCAAAAATGTTTTTTTCACATTGGGATAAAACATGCTAAAAAAAAAGTCATAACAAATTCACAAAACATTTAGGATATTTTATGTATGGTTTGGGGATTTTTCCCCACCTTGACATCAAAATCTTAGAGTAAAATTTACTCAGTTTAGATATTATTTGGTCCCTCTCTAAATTGAGTAAAAGTTACTCAACAGCAGAGTTCAAGTTAATGAGACAATGAAGGGATTAATTAAGTGATGATTGAGCAATGATGACGATCATCTGCTGTTAATAAGCAGAAATACAGAAGAGAAACACAAAACTTCAACTGACTTCAAACAGCAGCAGCAGCTTCACTTATTACTAACCTGTTTGACTTTATTTCTGTCAGATATCCACAAAAGTCCATATGAGATTTATTGAGAATTAACTGTTTTAGTTATTATGACAGTTATATTACATGTTATTTACATAACACACTATTTGGCAAACAAAGACAAACTAACATTAGAAATCGAGTTAAAGAGCCAAGTAAAGCAACTACTGTTCTCAATGGTGACATCTTAAAACACTTTTTTTTATTGCTGTAGTAAAAAATTACTTAGTTAATTCTTAATAATATCACTATATGGAATTTTGTAGAGTCTGGCAGAAATAAGGGCAAACAGGTTGTTAATAAGTAAAGCTGCTGTTTGTGGAGTTGCTTAATGATCCTCTGCTGAGATTTTGAGAGATTCGATGTGTTTTATTTCAGTTGATTTCACCTAAGGCTGTGACTGAAGTCAGTTGTAGTTTTGTGTTTCTCTTCTCTGTTTCTGCATATTAACAGCAGGTGTTCATCATCAGAGCAATTATCACTTAATTAATTCCTTCATCGTCTCATTAACTTTAACTCTGCTGCTGAGTAACTTTTACTCAGTTTGGAGAGGGACCAAATACTCTCTGAACTAAGTAAATTTTCCTCAGAGGATTTTGCTGTATTGTTACACTCATGATGTTCCCAATCAGAAAAGACATGTCTATAAATAATAACTTATACATCTCTTGTGAAGTGAAATGAGGTTACCCATATTCAAAATTGGTCATCTGCTTTTGACCCATCCAAGTGTACACACGAGTGAGAAGAGAAACCACACACACACAGAGAGCAGTCAGCAGTGGTCAGCACACACACACAAACACACACACGAGCGCACATGTGTGCACACACACACGCACGGACGCACGCACACACACACACACACACACCCAGAGCAGTGGGAAGCTATTGCTTCCAGTGCCCGGGGAGAATTTAGGCCTTGTTCAAGGGCACCTCATCTGGGTATTCAAGGTGGAGAGAGTGTGGTTCATTCACTTTCCCTATCGTTAATTCCTGCTATGATTGGGAATCGAACATGCAACCTTTCAATTACAAGTAAAACTCCCTAACCACCTACATTACAAGCAAATTTCAGATTCAACCTCTTTGTCAACTTTATTTTTCTTCTTGGGATTAATTAGGATGGCTGGTTGTAATGTTAAAAAATAAACAAAATGTTAAAAAATAAATAAGCATAGCAGATAGCTAAAGCTGTTTTGATGGCAAAAAATAATGTTAAACATTTTTTACTTCTCTAGAAACACTTTTTTGTGTTTGTGATGAACGTTATATGCATCATTATACAAAAACACAAGTAGAGTTATCTGCATAAAATACCCACAGCTGGCAGATCAACACAATAATATACTTCTCTAAATATATGGTAGGAATTTAAATTAAATGTTAAGACTGAAAAATGAATTTATACAATATATTAAACTATTTGGTCACACTTTACAATAAGTTTCATTAGTTTATGTCAGTTATGTATTCACCAACATGAACTATTTATGAGCAATACAACACATGTACATCATTTATTAATCATAGTTCAACATTTACCAATGCATTTGGTAGTTCATGTTTGTTAACATTAGTTAATGCACCCTAAGTTAACATGAACTAATAATGGCCATGCCTGCTTCACTCACAGAACTGCTCCTTTACTATTTTTTTTAAAGTCTGACCACTATCAAAAAGGAGTCCAATATATATAGTAGGTATAACACAAGCTTAAATAAACTTAAAAATAAGGAGAGAAAATATCATTGTTGTAATCTCATTAGAAAACGTTGTTACCAATCAAAACTGCCTGGAACATGCATATTAACGATAGCATGTGGAACCATAGCCTTTGTTTTGTTTCAATTGACCAGTTTTCAGTGGAATTTTACACTAACAGGCTTTACAAAGAAAGCCCCATGAACTCTTTATTCATTGTTCAGCTGCCTACTGTAGGTATATCCAGACTTTCATTCTATGACAAAATACATGCAACTAATCAAGGCCTGTTAAAGACAACTGTTATCATGTATTATGCCCCATAGCTTGCCCATTCTTTTGCTACACATTCAAAAGTGCATAAATAGAGATACAGTACATGCATTTGTCTGTACACTTTTGAATGCTTATCTAATATATGCGTTAAAAAGTATATTTCTAGGCACACAATGTTGTTTTGCACTCTGATTGTTATTAAAAGTTCTATGTCAGCACTTTAATTCAGGACACCACAAGACACTTCACTGTGCTGCAGAGCATTAAATTAACACATACTCACTGCTGTCTGAAGAAAACAGCAGAGCCATAAGTGCTCACCCATTTCCTATTCACTTGTGGAGGGCAATGGGTGACATTCTGCCACGGGTGGAGTTTGTGTGTGTATAATGTCAGTGAAGGATCAGTTTCTTACAGAATTGGGTCGATTCGTTAAAAAATACAAGAACTAAATAATTTTATAGACAGTATAGTTCTTGAATGCCTGCATTTCTTCACTGATGCGAATGGAACACTTTCATAATACAAGCAACAGATGCATCAGAGTCACCTTAAAGTACACATGAAATCGAAACTAACCATACTGATTTTGTTAGCTCACGATGCTAGTTTTGTGGTGAACACTTACGCCTGGTTTATACTTCTGCGTCGAGTGGTCGGAGTGACCCACGGCGCATGCAATGCGCATTGCCGTGCATTTATACTTCAGCGTGCTGCTTGTGTTGCTCTGCAATAACACTTCCGAAACGCTAGCTGGCAGCAGGTTTTTATGTTCCTCTGTGTCGAGTTTCTTCGCTGGTGTTTTTTTTTTCTTTCTGAACGCTACCTTAATGTACAAGTGGCTCAAACTCGCTGATTTTGGCGGGCATGCAACAACATTAATCATAAGGTAAACACAAAACAACAGTTTCCATCTACAGTTTCCATCTACAGCTCCTTCATGGGACTCTTGTAAACACTCGCTCAATCGGGGTCACGCGGCTCTCATCCCGGCCGACACTAGTCAGCGCTACCAAGCCCGTGTAGTTACATTTTTTGAGAGGTGCACGTCAGCGTCGGTGACGGCCACGGCGAGGGCTATGCGACCACGTGCAGGCTGCGCCGATGCATACGCGTGCACTTGACGCAGAATTATAAATCAGCCTTTAATCGGCCTTTAATCTGTGCATGTCATTAAGAAAAAAATAATAGTTTGCTCTTGTAATCTTTAATTGAAATCTGAAAATGCAAATCCTGTTTGTTTTTAGTTAAATTCTCAGATTACATCTGTCTGAGGTATTGAGCTTGGTTTGCAAACTTAACCATGCCCCTCCAACTGTCAGTTTTGACAGTAAACAAATGGTGAGGAGAAGGTGTCTGTTAGGTTGTAATAACTCTCCTGAAACCCTTTTACTGATCTTTCTGAATGAAATGCCTACTTTACTACATACAATCAGGTCGCAGTAGAAAAAACAAGCCACACCCACTGCTTCTCATTTAATATTCAGTTTCTCTAGAAACTGCATCACAAAACAAGAAAACAGTTGCAGCTTCCAGTTCATGCAGACTTCTATATGTGAAATTGTCATGATGATTTGCAGATTTTTTTTTCTTGTTCTTGTCTGAATATAATTCAACAGTTTAGACAACTGACCAGACTACAGGACACTGAGCTCAGACTCGAACCAGCGACCTTCTTGCTGTGAGTCACCATGCCACCTATTTCTATTTTCTGTTTTGCCTTTTTTCACAGATGGGGCAGTTTTGGCCTAATATCTATAAAGTTAGAATTATATCTTGAAGGTTACAGGTTTGGTTCTCAATGCCAGCAGAAATTGTACAGGAAGGAACTGGAGTGAATAAACAGCGCTCACTTCAACCTTCAATACCCAAACTGAGGTGCCCTTGCGGAAGGAACCTAACCCCAGAGATCCTATATCTGGCACCACAGCAAATGACTACCCACTGCTTTTTGCCTGTACATGCGAGTTCATAACTTTGATGGGTTAACCCTTTCAGAGGTAAGTTCTAAAATTAAGTCTCCGGTAGCTGATAAAAATAAGATGTGATGAGATGTGTTGCCACATACAATTTACATTACGCAAAGGCTTTGGAACCCATCTTACAGTTTATTTAACAATGTGCTACACATCAGTGTTTTTCGTTGCTGAAAAATTTTCGCCATAATTTTCGTGACGAACAAGTTTCTACCGACTAAAACTAGATGAAAACGAAATAAAAATTAAGTGATGATGACGACAACTATAATAAAAATATACTGACATTTTGGTTGACTAATAAAAACGAGATGAGAATGTGATTGAGGGACGTTTTTTGGAAAATATCCAATCAGAATTAATCTTGGTGTGATGCATGCGACACAAACACTTGAAAAGTAACTGATCCTTAGTAAACGTGGGATGCGATTACATCATCTTCCATAGGGGCTTCTGTCTGTCTGATTAAACTATAATAATATGGCAACAGCTGAGAGAAAAAGAAGATTCACGTTTGATGTCAAGACAAAAAGGCTGTAAACCGTATGGGGAGGAAATAGCTGATAAAAACAACAAATCTAAAGCACATCAGCATGCCAGTGAATCAGCCCGAAATTCACCAAAGGTAACTCTGATCTTTTTTTTATTTAATGTTACCCATGTATGTGCTTTTGCTTAACTGAAACGGTATGGCCTCTCGCCATCAGAACCAAGTTGTGGATTACTTCAGAGGAGCAGCGCGGTCTGATGATCATTATCAGAGGATTATAATGTGTAGAACGGCCGTAAATGAGGGTGGTGTCGTGATCTCCCTTCTTTCCAGTGCACATGCGCATTAGCTCGGGCAACCTGAAAATATGCAGATTTTGTTTTCATTCGGACATTTAGAAACGAAACTCATGAGACAGCTGTTGCTTAATTTTATTGGTAATTCCAAATATGTAATGTAATCGTAAGCTTGGAAAACAGTTTTGCAGAATTTGATGTTCCCCATTCAGACATACTGCCTGAGAGGCATTTCAAAGATGGCCGCCGAGTGAAATGACTTGCCTTAAAGAGATTTTGGCTGTCTGTGTTTGCCGCGATCGCCATGAAAACAGCCATTTACAGTGTACCTGTACCACAAAACCAAAACTGCTTCATTCAGGACGTCATTCAGCGATGTGATTATTTCTTATGTGTGTAAGGATGTAATGATATTGTAGTGCTATAATCTCTGCATATCAGGGAGACCCATACAACATACAAGATAACGAAACTGCCTTGAAGTGAAGCACACTTTCATTTTTTACGTACATTTCCGCTTCATAATTCCGCTTCATAATAAACAGCCATGGGACTGAGTGCACATTTTACAAGACAGCACAAAATCATTTGCCAGTCATATGTCATTACTTATTTACTCAGTGCTATACAGCTGAGCACCATGTACTGTAACACCAACTACAACAGTAAAGCTTGTTATAGACTGACATTGCAAAGTGGACAAACTATTTTAAGCCCTTTCAAAGATTTAATGGCGTGAAACAGACTGGTTAAAAAGACTAGTAGTTTACCACATTAAAATAAAGGGTTTGCTAAATAATCCTGCACAATCCTGCATTTTCAGATGGCTACTGTTCTTACATATGTATTGATTGCCAACACATATTTTTACATATTACTTATGATATAAATAAACAATGCATATCTAATTTTTGGTCTTCAATGGAAAAGCTATATTTCATATTTTAATTAGATTTTATTTAAATGTTTTATTCAATTTTAGGTTTGAGTATTTTGTATAAATAAATGTATACAATATTTAATTAAATTACACTTAAATTAAACCAAATATATTGTAGATTTAGTCGACTAAAATCTTATGAAATGTAGTCGACTAAAACTAGACTAAAACTAAAATGATTCAGAAGACTAAAATATGACACAAATAATTGAAAACAATTTTTATGTGCATTTTGTGAGTAAAGCTGGTTCTGTAAATAACTGTATATCTCCTGATTTCAGATGGAGCAGCATTTACTACACAGCCATAGTTCACTGACAAACAACACAAAAACTTTGGTGTTAATCGATTTGATTCTGAAATCAAAGATAATTATTCTGCCGTTAGACAGCTGTTTGGATCGTTCTCAGTGATCTATGGCTCTGTGTTGCTGCTACGTTTGAACAAGTGAAAATACAATATGTAATAACATGGGTCTACTCCAAACTCACTTCATAACCACTTCATAATCTATAATAAAATACTATAACCTTTCCTCCCCGCCACAAAATTACTTTTCTTCACTTCTGGTCACATGGTATTGCTTTAGGGCGGGGCTATCAGGGTGTGTCTCATTTCAACCCTGCTTCATGGGAGGCAGTGGTTTGAATAAATATGACACGATTACTTCTGTAAAATTTTGCTTCTTGTTCTTGTCATCAACGGGCATCTGATAACATTCTGCACCAGAGGGTGCTGACGGTGATTGCGGTGGACAATAGTGCAAGCTGGCATTCCAATCTTCATCCATTTTATTAGCAACCATCTTCCATCTTTCCAATGATCCAATTGGTTCCCAAAAGATGAAATGCATCATCCTACTTTTTTCCTCATTTCAGAAACTGTTTCAATTGAATGTATGTCACAATAGGGGAAAAAAGACACCCTCTGGTATTCATAGGAGATTTACTATTGATCACAGAGCTGTGCTTCCCTGACAAAAATATGTATGACATTCGCAACTTTTGCTAAATCGATTTTTTTTTTTTATCGATTCTTGCTACATTTTGATTTCGGTTCAATTTATCATGCAGCCTATACTTGGAGGACAGGTTGTCATGATATAATAGACTGAAGCTAAAAAAAAAATCTTCAGACTATAAGCAATTTTCTGTCAGCACTGACTGTACAGAATCTCCAAACTTTCATTTTTGAGGCGTAAACTTTGTATTTGAGGTGTTATCTGTCCTTCACTCTTTGTGATACATCCCACAAATCATAGTTTTCGCAAGATCACAAATATATAATTCACAAATCATGTTCACTAATCACCACCTGCATTTTTCTGAGAACAAATCTAAAAATGAGGTCTATTACCCTTTCAGATAAGACCGCAATACAAGTCCATCCAATATGTCAGTGAGAACTGATCCAATTCATTCATTCATTCATTTTCCTTCGGCTTAGTGTCTATTTCAGAGGTCACCACAGCATAATAAACTGCCAACTATTCCAGCCTATGTTTTACGCAGCAGATGCCCTTTCAGCTGCAACCATGTACTGGGAAACACCCATACATACTCATTCACATACACTCATACACTATGGCCAATTTAGTTTATTCAATTCACCTATAGTGCATGTCTTTGGACTGTAGGGGAAACCCATGCCAACACGGGGAGAACATGCAAACTCCACAGAAGTGCCAACTGGCCCAGCCGGGACTAGAACCAGCGACCTTCTTGCTGTGAGTTTGACAGTGCTAACCACTGAGCTTTATTTGTGGAATTTTAAATTTGAAAATTGGATTGTCAGGTTACCTGACATACACTGTAAATAATTGCTGTTAAAAAAACGGTCAGATTCTACAGTAAAATAAAAAAAATTCACTAAAACAGTAATATTCTGTTAAAAACAGTGCATTCTGGGTAATATTTTTGTTTTCGAGAAAGTGACCAACAGCAGTAAACTGTGAATTAACAGAGCTCAGAGTCGACATTTGAAGTCTGTGTTTGAAATCACACTTTGTGCCCTTGTTCACTATTATGTACACTAGTTCACTAATATAGTTCACTTGACAGAGTTAATGAACACAAATGAGTGAATCCAGACACTGATGAACACCTGCTGTTAATAATCACAATGACTGAAGGAAAGAGAAACAATAAACACAAACAGACTTCAGTTACAACATTAAATAACATCAACCAAAATAAAACACTTTCAGTCTCAGCAGAGGATCATTAAACAACAGCAGATGCACTTATTACTGACCGCTTTGACTTCCATACCATTCTTATTGAAAATCAACAGAAAGTTTGGTGGTTTTTTTGTGTGTCACCGTAGTGGAGTGAGGGGCTGGTTTAATTGGGCTCTTCACCCTTGAATTCATAAATTTGGACTCTCCAGCTGCTGTAACAGAGAGTTTATAAAACGCTTATATTGTAGCAGTAAAGCTGGATAATCAATGGATAGATAAATCTAGTTTTGGTCTGATAAATGTTTTTTTAAAGGTCTGAATGACTGGCCTCATGCAATAGTTTTTATGCTTAGTTGCAGATATTATTTTGTTAATGAGAAGTGGAAACAGGAAAGAAAGCTAATTATTTTACAGAGTTAAGAAATAACATACAAAAACAGTTCAGTTATAACAAAGACACACTCAGACCTCATGAATCAGACCTTGTACCTCAACAATGGTAACAATTAAAATGTTTCATGCTGCAATGCATGCTGGGTGTGGCAAAGTACAAAAATCCCAGAATGCATTGCGGCATGAATAAATTATGTAATATAATGGTCTTACAATCAAACAATCTTTTTTGTGTTTGATTCTGCTGTTGTTTATGTTTAGACTTTCAGTTGCCTGTTAATTTTGTTACTTGTCACCATTGTTGAGGTTCATACGCTGATTCTTTATGTCTCTTTGAGTGCAACTTTCACCATAAAGCAAATTGTTTTTGTCCAAGATATTCTTAAAACCTACCAATATTCAATGCCACATACAAGCATGTTATGTTACGTTTAACAATATATTAAACATTGGATAAAAGCAATGAATTTTATTATATTACTGTATATTATATTAGAACAGGTGCCTCATTAAAAACAATATTAACTTCACCAGATCTTATTTAGTTTTTTGGCTTGCTTGCCGTATCAAAAGAGCTTCTTAAACAAAGTTCTTAAAAAATGCAGCAGCCAAAATAAATGAGTGCTAAAAATGTCGGGGTTAAGAGCCCAACTTAAGCAAACTCTATTCTCCATGATGGTGACTTAAAATGTTAACCTTTATCTCAAGAAGAACTTTAGTAGATGTTACACAAAAATAAAGGTTTTAGTAATAAGTGTAGCTGGTGATGCTGATTGTGGAGCTTTTTGATGCTGATCATTTGCTGATCATTTTAATGATTTAATCATTTGTTGCACTTCAGGTTATTTCATTACAAAGCTGTGACTGAAGTTGTAGTTTTTTGTATGTTCTGTTCTTGTTTTTTATCTTCAGTATTTCTTCATTTGTTCATCACTAATCCTCAATTATCATTTAATTAGTCATTGAATTAATTCATTTACTTCAGCTTTGCTCCATGTTTCTTGAACACTCAGTAGTGTGGACACTTGGAAGTGTTCGATTAAAACTCAGGTATTTGCTCTGGGGTTTAAAGGGTTAAAGGTGTGAGATGTAAAAACATGGCATAAAAATGTATTTTAACAGTAATATAATGTTAATTTAAACTACGGAAGTAGATTGTAAAAAAACAGTAAATTGCTGGCAACCCAGCTGCCAGTATTTTACCGTAAAATCAAGGGGGAAAAAAACAGTATTTTGCTGTAAAACCTAAAGCTAATTTCTTCTGTGTGTCACCCTTGTGGAGGAGAGTAGAGCCAGTGTTTGAGTCAAAGATGAACAATGAAACACTGATGTTATGCTGCATGTTTCTTTATTTAAAGACAGTAGCTGTTTAGTTGCTGATGCAGTAAGAATCTCTCTGTGTTAATTCCAGCTTTGCATGTATGTGTGCTGCTGTGAAATTTAAGATATTTGGGTTAAACAGAACTTTTCAAATGAACTAAAATAAGTTATCATTATAATTATGCTTATAAGGATATATAGCACATTACTTCATAAACTCATACAGCAGTTGGCCAATTTGAGGCAGTTGGTTTCAGTGAATAAAACGAGTTCACTTGAGTATTGTGTATATCAATGTAGTCCATGTATTTTTACAGCAACATACTGTAAAATACTGCAGCTGCCAGCATTTTACTGTTAATTTACAGAGCAACAGCTAGATGCTGTTAATTTAACAGTAACTTGCTGGCAACCATGCTGCCAGTTACTTAATGTTTTTGAACGGGACAATTTTTAACAGTGTAGGTACATCCCATCTGTCTTTATTTTAGTTTAAAACCAATTTTATATGAAATAATTTATTCCTTAATTCTTCTAGGGATAATTTCTTGGATGTTGGCGTGACAAATGGCTACATGGATGTGGTCCATCTGACAAGTGATTTATCATGTAATCAGATGTATTTTCTGCTGTATCTTCTCACATCCCTATCCGCTGCTTTAACAAACGCCATCTTATCAGATTCACAGCCAGAGGCAATGGCACGGTGAGATTTATTGTTCTGAGATCCGTATTCATTCCTTATTCAATGCAATCCCTGATAAAAAGGGTAGCTTCAGTCAAAGAGAGCAGCTACCTGCAGTGAATGCTGCATTCCTCAGGCCTGATCGCAGAAAGGCAGCAATGGTGAGGGCATGTCTGATGGCTATGGCGTGAGATGCAGAGATAGCATCAGGACTTCACAGCTAAGACTCAAGCTAAGAGGACATTCCCTGAAAGAAGCTTATCTCTTGACCTCACGATCATCAACTTCAGCGTGTCTGTTTAACTAAGATTAAAACTTGCATTCCTTGTCAGATAATCACTGTCCAAAAATGTTTAGTTCAGAGCGTGAGGGGTTCTGGCCCCAGGATAGAAGAGAACAACAACAAAAGCCATTTCGTTCATTAAAACAGAAATGTGTAACAAAACTAGGAAACCAATGTTTAGAATGTAAGAAATCCCTGTTTTTTTTGTGCTTACAATGCTTACATTTTGTAGTGTTTAAAAGACAAATATTGTAATTACAGTCTTCTTGGCCTGCAAAAATAAACAGTTTCATGTCAAACTGAAATCAAGAGAGTATATTTACTTTATGAATACACATTCCCACGTTATTTCACACTAAAGAAAAAAAAAAAAAAAGGATGTTCAACGTGAAACTGACTATTTAATGTTGATTTATCAGATCAAACAAGCAGTGTGTATGGTGTTTGCAGCATTTACATATGAATTATTTATTGGTGCATTAGTGTTTTGTAGACTTGTACAGAATCTGCACCCACAAAAATCTCTGGAGATATTTGAAGAATTGGATTTGGCCTTTTCTTTTGCCTCTTTTTACGGCATAAAACTGCCACAAACTATTACTCGAGGAGAAATATTGCTTTAGTGATTACATGAGCTGGGCTTCAGTTCAGCTTTTCACCACTGATGAATATGATGGTATCATACAGTATTATCAGACCAAATGTTATTAACAACATCAAACAAACAAATAGAGTCTTTAGATTTTTCCATATTTTATTTGACTTATTGAGGTGGTTGTATAGATTTATACATGTTCGGCTTTGTCTACCAATGATTGTAGGATGTCTTTAAAAAAACAAAAACAAAAATTGGGGGTTTATATGGCTGTTCCCACTGCAGGAAAATCATTTTTATTTTTTCTCCAATCAGATCTTTTCAGGCACACAGTCTGCACTGTTAATTGGAAGTGATTATGATCAGATCAGATTTATGTATTCAGACATAACCAATCAGTGACAGACATAACCAATCAGTGACAAGGCTTTTCAAATAATAAGAAGAATTATCTTAATATGTAAATAACTACTATCACATTGCATTGCAGAACTCTTCCATTGCACAATAAAAGGGATGTAGGAAGGAGACTGATATATAGTGATGTTCAATGCTGCAATCATGGCAGGGTTTGGTGTGCAGCAAGTACTGTTTTCCACAAAGTTTACTTTTGCCATTTCTGGTTTTACCTTATAATTGTGTGTCAAGTTATGACTGACAAAAAATACATTCTGAACTTAGATTTGAGCACCCAGACTGGCACATCTATAAGCAATATGTCAGATCAGATTTTTGTCTGTCCACACAGTAAGGAGAAAATCTGGATATGCCAAAAATCTTTTTTTTTTTTCTGTTTGTTTAAACAGTTTTAGTTGGTAAAACTTTTTCGTCCTGGAGCTGTCAATTTCTGAAAAAGTACAATGTTGATACAAATTGTATTACAATTTTTGTTACATTTCATTTTTGTTTTTGAATAATTCATTTTGTAAATAATGTTGGCTATAAGTTATAGCTATAAGCTGTCATACCTCCTACTACATGTGTGCTGTAATATACATCACTTAAACATGTAAAAACAAACAAACAAAAAAAGAATGTAATATGAATTATTACATAACTAACACAGAGTGGATTATGGTAATATAAGAAGATTAACCTTGGATGTGCACCTGCAAACCATAATGTATGCAAACTGTAGTGGACCTAAAACCTGCACGGTAACAATACACAAATTTTAATGTGTCTATAAAGGTGTCTTGTGTAGGGTTCATTTAAACCCTGGTACAGATCACTTCTGATGTGAATATAATCAAACTAAAGTCATGCTTTCTTGATAAGTCCATCCAAGTCCAATAGTCATTTCTGCTCAACGAATTGGTTATCGCATTCTTTTGGACCTTTGATTACATTAAATTGCTTCTCAGTACAAGCAGTTTGGAAGCAAAAGTACATTTTCAAAATCCACAGTACAAAAATCAGACAAACAAGCGTCCATCCATTTTGCTCTCTTCTGCAAAGTGCTATTTGGCAACAGGGCTAAACCACTTCTACTGTAATGATGCAAACATACCATCTGTCAGAATCAAAAACCACTGTGGTAAAGGAACACTCCACTTTTTTTGAAAACAGCCTCACTTTTGAATCCATTCAGCTGATCTCCAGGTCTAGCAGGAGAAGTTTTTAGCTTTGGATAGATCATTGAATTTGATTAGACCATTAGCATCTCCCTCAAAATTGTTTCGATCATTTTTTTTTATTTAAAGCTTTTGTATATTTTGTACTAATACGAAAAGTTGGTGTATTCTAGGCCAGTTTGCTAGGAACTATGCTCTCATTCCAGCATAATAATCAAGGAACTGTTTATTGGTTGCAACAGGCGCAATGATATTACGCAGCACCTACAAATCTACTAACTTTTGTGTATTCTGGTTTAAATATACACAGTTCAGGATCTGCACCAAAGAAAATTTATTCTGAATTGGCTCTCACAAATATCTACATGGTTGCAAGGCATGCTCCATGTGCAAGCAGGAGTTCGTGTTATTTATATTGACAGAAGTTAGCCAGTTTTCAGTGCTGCATAATATCATCGTGCCTGCTGCAACCAATGTACAATAACTTTTGATAGCAACTTTTAATTTTCCATTGATCTTAGTATATGATGTAACTACAAAAGAGTCAGGATTTAAGTAGGAAAATTATTTAAAAAATTTTTAAGTGAGATGCTAATGGTCTAATCCGATTCAATGATCTATACTAAGCTAAACTAAAAATGTGCTCCTGTCAGACTAAGAGATTGGCTGAATGAATTGAAAAATGTTAAAACTCAACTGTTTAACTGTAGGGAAGTTGTAAAATGAGACAATTTTCAAATAAATTGAGTGTTCCTTAAACAGTACAGCAGGGGTAGTTAGAAATTGGATCAACTGAACTTGCCTTCAGACGCTAACTGAAACAAGTAATGAATGTTCTAATAAAAGCTAATAAAATACTTGTGTGTTTCATTTAACACATTTAACCAAATGTGTCCCTCAAACCTCCGGCAATTTTCCCCGAAAGTCAGTGCAAAACAGGCCACTGGTCTCATTTGTTGAGTGTTTTCAACAGTTCTTATCAGTCTGCTGACTCACCCCTGAGAAAATCCCTTTACTTCTTTACGAAGTTAAAGCATAACTCAAATTCCTTCCCTAATTTCCATGTTAACGCCCGCATACAGACCAGAAGTGATACAGCCCTCCTGTGTCTGTGATCCACAGGCAGCCTTTCAGAAAGGGTCATCTGTGTTGTGCATAACCTGCCAACATCAAACAATTCATTGACTGATTGCGGCACACTAACTGTGTGATAAAATGTGGGTTTAGAAACACACTGTGGTGCAAAACAAACAGCTTAGCCTAGATTTGGAGTTCAACACACTGAAAGACGTTATTAAGAAAGGAAGAGAGAAATGAAAGCATATTGTGAAATACAGGACTCATACAGTTATAAGAAGCCAGGATTGTCTAGACCTTGTTAAGCTTCTGAGAAACCCCCTAAAACTCTGTGTAGGTCACTTTTACTACTATACAGTCCTAAAGCGAAGCTTACCTGTACTATTCTGGGTGTTTGTTGACTTTGCTAAGTGACAGCCGGGCTCTAGTTAAGACGTGCACAGTGGAACAGAATGAGTTTGTGTATGCGTTTGTATGAGAGAGTTATAGGTGGAAATGTGACCAAACACAAAAGATCCAGGTGGAAAAAAAGCAATGATGGGCCAAAGGAGAGAAAACAGAAATGCTTTTCCCCCATGGATTTTCCCTGGATTAGTGGAAGATCCCCCCTTATCCAGAAAAAAGGCAAACACACAATATTACCAGCGCAAACAAGAGATGGGAGTTTCCTCAAAATTCTCTGTGCCAAGAAAAGCTTAGGGCATCCTCTACCCTTCTGTAAACAGAACAAGACTGTTCAGGAAAAACGGAGATTGACATCCAGAATGACGGATGTTCATGAATATGTATCTGTAATAATAAGGGCTAGTGGTTTGTGAAAATGTTATATATAAACATAAATGTAAATGAAACAAGTAAAAATAAATTTGCAATCCATAATTAATGAATATAATTAAGTAATGTGTTTATGTATATATAAACACTAGATTAAACAAGAAAAAAAAAGCAAAATAGATTTAAAAAAAAAAAGTAAATTACAATATTAAATAAATGAAAAATCCTGTAATATAATGAGAAGAAAAATTATAAAGTAACTTAATAGAAACTAAATATTTACCAAATAACATTGTGCACCTGTTTATCATATAAATTGTATTATTATACTATTATTCACAGTTCAAATTCACTTCAAATCATGAGGATGAGCTTATAGGAAGTCTTAGAGCACATTTTCATTAGTATTTTCATGACACTATGGAAAAAAGTAAACTTTGTAATAGTAACAGGTTGTTTTTTTTATGGACTATTTTATTAACGGAAATTTTTAGGTCACTGAAAAAGCAAAATTTTGATATCTAATTGCAAAGTGCACGCTTCTAAAAAGTATACTGCGATTTTCTCTGTGTAAACTACAAAAACCTTTAAACAGTTACGTCTTGCATACATGTATGACAATTTCAGTCTACAAGCATGCACAAATAATTGAGAATGAAAACAACCATTGTATGTGCACAAATGAGCAGTGCTTGTTTACAAACTGACATTGCCAACTGCTGGGATGGCATGCAGCATTTTTGCGATAAAGTGTTTGTTTATTGTAAGCAATATTTCACAAATACATTTTCATGTTGATCAGCAATTATAGCAAGCATTTATTGCTGTAATAGACAAAAAGGTTTTTCTATTGATTATTGAGAAGGGTATGAATAATTTTGGACATGACACTTTTTGTTCAAAGGTAAATAAAATCTAATACATATTTTTTCCCACAGTGATGCCTCTTGTACATTGTCTAATTATCTCTTGGGAGAAGCCTTTTGGAAGAAGTGATTTCCAGTCTAAAAAAAAAAAAAAAGCTTGATGGTTAAATAAAAGTAACTTTAAGTCAGAATTTGCCAATGGTATGAATCATTTATATGTATATATACATATATATTTTTTCCTGACCAAATCTATCATCAAATTTATTGAAATGTCTTTGAATAAATGACAGTGGATAATTTTATTTGTTACTCAAGCAAAGCTGTTGTAAGTTCAGAACATTTTTAATAGAGCACATCAGTCATATGGACTACTATTATAATACAAATTTGGGGATTTTGAAAGCTTTCACTATATATAAGACAGTCACAATGACAGAACTGTCATTTTTTAATTTTTATATTTATGTAAGATTGGTTTACAGTACAACCCAACACAGTGTACCAGTAATGTTTAACTTGGGGTCAGAAATCCTGACTACTCATGAAGCCACACAATAAAAAGGAAATTTGTACTCTTTCCATAGTCCTAAGATGATTCATAGGATGCATTGACTTTCCAAATGTCCACAACAAAAAAGTTGTGCTATTTCTGGATAAGTTACAACAACATTGGTCAAGTTGCTGTAAGCCAATATATACTTAAGCTTCCTTTTTCTCCTATAATTTGATATTAGTCATAGGTGTTCTAGATGGATGACTGCAATAAATGACCAGAGAAGAATTAACACTTGAATCATAGGCAAGTCACACTTAACTAAAATTATATGACTTCCTTTGTAAAAAAAAAAAAAAAAAAAATTCCAATTGCTAAATGCGAAAAGTCACTTCAAGCCTTATGCGGATAATAGTGTGGTCCATTTATGTAATATTATGTGTTTTTACAAGCAGCAACAAAAAAATGACATGTGCCCATCAAGTGCTCAACTGACCCTAGAAAACAGCTACCAGATCAAGAAAGACATTTATTGTCTTCTAAAACACTCAGGCAGAGACAAATGAGCTTTGAAATGAACCCAGATAACAAGCAGAATGTTGCAACTCACAAAAAAAGCATCTCTGGCAACTGAATTGGCGCATAGCTGCAGTGAGCAGAGCCAGAAGAGTTTGTATTGTTATAATTAACTTAATTGGGCAACTCCTGGCCCCGTAGAGGGAAGTTCACATAAACAAGTGAATGTTGGACACGAATACTCCCTCCATTAATGAGGTTTGTGTTTACTGAAGCAAACCACACAGAATCCCTGAGCATAAACAGACTAGTGGTCTGACACTGTGCTCAGGGTCACTTTCAGCTTGAGAGATGTCAGTTATAAAAGTGTTGAAATACAATATTCATCAAAAAGAAAAAAAACACTATGAGTGCTTCAGTTACCATGGTATATGGCCAGAATATATGACCCTGGATCACAAAACCAGACTTATGTTGCATTGGTTTATTTTTGGCAATAGTATGGGCCAAAATGATCAAACATTTACTTTCATTCCAAACATCATTAGAAGACATTAGAAGAAATATTTGATACGATCCAATATGATCCTATCGTAAGTATATAATATGAATCTCAATTTCCAAAATGTCATCGTGGTCCAGGGTCACATATAATTTATGATTTTATTTTATTATTTTTGTGGGCTCAGATAGACATGGCAGTGCTTCATGTGGAAAATGATTAAGGTTTGGTTATTTATAAGACAAAACTAAACTTACTTAAACCTGCAAGCTACAGTAAAGAATACCACTGAAAAATCTAAACACAGTTTAAAAAGTATAAAAAATAAACCATTTAGAAAATGTGCTGTACATGTGTTAAGTAAGATATTAGAAGGAACTGCATCATCTTTGGATTCATATGAGATTCGTTATTTGAAAAGTGTTACAAATACAGTGGCCACACATAGAATGTAATTGAATTAAAAATCAAAGTAAGCATAAGTTATACACTACCTTAAATCGTACAATTTTTGTACGTTTATATTAATTATAAATTATATCAAACATACTAAAAACAGCATGTGTAGCTTAAAAGTGTAGGAAGTTGGGAAGGTGATTACCTTAGTTTAATCAGTTATGATAAACATATGATATGGCTTTTTGATCAAATATGTTTTTACAGTGGCAAAATATTTCACAAAAATATGTTTGGCTTTAAAACTGCTAAAGCCTGAATGTTGTCAGATTAGATAACAAAACAGAAAAGGAACAAACAAACTATTTAATATTTCTCTTTTCAGTGGATGTGTGAACTCGGTTTTCACACAGGTGCCTTAATCAAGTCAACACAAGTGTAGCTCTTCACATTAAATGGCCAAATGTAGGCTACTGTCTTCATTTATTAAGCAATATGTTTTTTTTGTTTTATCTTTTGAAACAGACATCTAAACACAAAGCTGTACTTTTTTATAAACAGCCAATTCATCTCTAACGAATACAAGATTAACACGAGGAAATGTCAAGGAAAGTTCGTCTTACCCAAATTGACAAAACTCATGACCATGTCAGCGTCGTGCAGGAACTCAGCGTCATGATGTGAAGCTAAAGCAGGTCGTGTGGTGGTGAACAGTGACCTGTACTGATCCACGTCGCTCTTCTCTTCAGTGGAAATGCTGTTGTACAGGTCCAGCATAAAGAGGGGTGCTGAATTATATTTGCCGCTGTTCAGATGGGGTCTGGGTCTGTGGTTCAGTCCCAGTATGGACAGAATCTCTTTCTGCATCTCCCTCTTCTCCTGAGACCGTAACCTCCGATGAATGAAGTTGGACTGAAGCTCAAAGCCATCCAGTACAGAACTGCTACCTGCCAAACAACAGCTCCACAAGAAGCTCAGCAGAGCAAACCAGGCGCTCGTCATATTTACATCCAGTCTCTATTGATTATGATTAGGGTGTACGCACTTCTAGATCACTTGGAAAAACAATGTTCTGTCCTCTTCCCTTCTTAATCACGCCATAGGTTCTTCACTGGTTCCTATAGGTTCAGCACAGAACCCTCTTGTTATTAAAAAACATTATTTTGACTGTATGGTCCCCCAAGAGATCAAAAAGTTCTCTGGTGTTACATTATAGGTTCTTTAGATCGATGCTGGTTTCTTTCTCTTTTTTCAAAACACAAGTACAAAATAATAACAATAAAGTTAATTAATGAAAAAGTTATCTTATAGAATCAGGTTGTAAAACATAACAAAATGTAACCTGACTCTGCTTTGTAAACTATTATTATCATGTGCAAAAGAAATGCAGCTGTCCAGGGAGTTTTTCTGTTCGCAAAACCTCCATCAATTCTTCAACGTGCTGTGTCGCTCCGGACAGAAGACAGCTGGAAACTTCTGCGTGTCCCATCAAATGAAAAGTTTTGTATAATTCAGAATGAGAAGTAAAAAGGCTATCCGTTACTATTCCTAGACTTCTTTACTATAGATTTTCTCCGTTGAGTGGTTTTATTTGACCTCTGACTGATCCCTCATAGCTTGTTAGTAGAGTGGACAGCGCGGTTGTCTCAGTGGCTTTTAAATAACGGGGCAGATGCAGGTAGACGCGTCTCAAGCCCGCCCAGAGGTGGAGCTTTACGAAAGTTTTAACATCTTCAAACTCGCCTTTACGTAAATGACAATATCATCTCTCATGTCAGATGTCTATAGTCTGCATGCGAGCGACGCAACGGGGCCGTAACGCTCCAGTTCTTTTTACCTTCCAACACCTAAGATTATGATGGCAGGTAGATTCATTCATCGTAAAGGCAACAGTTACGTTTCGTTGTAAAACGGGAGCATTTTTGTTTTGAAGCGCAGATTACAACTGAATGTAGGCTGTTAACTCCATTATATTATAGACAGTATCATTACTTACACGATAGGCTAACAGAAGCGTTGCGCGCGCCTGAAGTGTAAACGCACACGCCAGGAAATCCAGCCAATAAACTAATTTGACCGATATCCGCTTGTTATATTGCGAAAGGATGACATGAATTCAAAAGGCATGTGGATAATTATCCAAGTAGTTATTTTTGTAGTTCATTTGTAAGTTACCACAAAAATCCCAAATAAACTTGCTCTGAGTAATCGAGCCATTTTATGGCCAAAGCGTGACCCCTAACGACATAGAAAATTACCGCAAGAGACTGAAGGAAATAAGCACCAAACACACAGAAAATTTTAAATGTATCAAGAAAATAGGCTATATATATAGCCTATATATATATATATATATATATATATATATATATATAGTACAGTATATGGATATTTGACAATGCACAGAACTCTATCTTCTGTATAATCTTGATCTTCTGTATTTCTCAGGTATTTTATTTTTATTTTAAAGTTCTCTGATGTTTGAGATTGCAGACATCACAGATAGACAGCAATCTGGAGATTGTGGTCAGGGTCAGGTGCAGTGCTTTAAAGATGAGACACTCACTGAACTTACTATAATACTAGAAAGAGCTTACATATTTATGTTATGGAGACTGATTTCACAAAACACACATTCACACAATATGTTGTGTCTGGTGAGATTCAGATCGATAAGATGACTGTGTGTTGTTATCTCCAAGTGGCTAATCTTATCTAGTTGGGCAGAAAAGCATGCATCAAAGACCAGCAGCACAAAAAAAATCCCAGCCACCCCTTCCCCTTTCCTTCTCTTCATCAACCCAGTCACTGATAGCCCATCATTCAAATAAAAAACACACACACATAGTACACACATTTTGCATTCTGTTAATTGAGTTTACAGTTTCCATATGAATATTGTGTTGAAATGCACACTATGCCACAAATGGTGTCAATGTACTGGGTTGTATCAAACTCTTATTATTTCTTTAATATAACTGGCCTTGAATGGAAAAATCTGTATCAGTTTCATTTATTTAAATAATGGTTTTTTTAGTATCCTCAAAAAATAGATACACTCTAAAAATGATTGGCTGTTGTAAACCAAAGTTGCATGGATCAAATATGTATAAACCAAACTGTTGGGTTAAAAAGGGTCATATACATTTTAATTGAAAAAACAAACAAACATATATATATATATATATATATATAACATTGGGTTTGTCCATTTTTGACCCAACCTTGGGTTACGAAAGAAAATATTTTAAGGGGTGAAATGAAACAGACAGGAGACAGCAACAAGATAAGTAGGTTAAGCGAGATAAAAGCTGGACATTCCTCTGCAAATGCATTTCAATCAGTAGCTAAAAGTGTTAAACACACACTTGCACACAGCCATTAGACAAAATGTGTGTATAGCATGTCATTTCACTTACTATGACATTCCATTGCAAGATCTGCAAAAGTAAGATGCTAGTTTGTTATGTTTTCATGGTAACGTGGTAAAAAAGGGAAATTTGACATCATCATAAAGGGGCACATTTATTTTAGGGAGCCTTATCGTGAATAGGATGACAGGCAAAGACAACGAGGAATGCAAAAAGTCAGCATTCATGTTTAAACTCATCCATTCTTCAAGGGTCAGTTGCTAATCGGCTGCCAGAAGTGTGATGAATGACCTGTGCGTGATTCTGTGTGGGGTCAGTTAACAGACTAACTCTCCTGTCATCATACTGTCTAGACAAAGGTTCACTTTAAAAACACATATAGAAAATTATCATTGTACCCTTGATCAAGGCACAGAACTCCAGGGTGTTTGAGTAAGTAAAACATTTTTTTCCCCTTTTATATACTGTTGAAGTCAAAATTATTAGCCCTCCTGTGATTTTTTTTTTCTTTTTCAAATATTTTCTAAATTATGTTTAACAGAGCCAGGGAAATTTTTACAGTATTTCCTATAATATTTTTTTCTCCTTGAGAAACTCTTACTTGTTTTATTTCGGCTAGAATAAAAGCAGTTTTATTTTTATTTATTTTTTAACCATTTTAAGGTCAATATTATTAGCCGTCTTAAGCATTTTTTTTTTCTGATCGTCTACAGAACAAACCATCATTATATAATGACTTGCCTAATTACCCTAACTTGCCTATTAACCCAATTAAGCCTTTAAATTGTACTGTCAGCTGAATACTATTGAAAAATATCTAGGAAAATCTTATGTACTGTCATCATGGCAAACATAAAAAAAATCAGTTATTAGAAATTAGTTATTAAAAGTACTATGTTTAGAAATAGATTGAAAAAATCATCTTTACGTTAAACATAAATTGGAGAAAAAATATACAGGGGGCCTAATAACTCAGGATATATTTCATGTATAACTCACATAATTCATAT
>CAIGQV010000641.1:20587001-20598456 GCA_903798115.1 Danio jaintianensis | reverse complement strand
ATATATATATATATATATATATATATATATATATATATATATACATACAGTGCATCGGGAAAGTATTCATAGCGCTTCACTTTTTCCACATTTTTTTATGTTACAGCCTTATTCTAAAATGGATTAAATTCATTTATTTCCTCAAAATTCTACACACAATACCCCATAATGACAATGTGAAAAAAGATTTTTGAAATTGTTGCAAATTTATTAAAAATAAAAAACCTGAAAAATCACATGTACATAAGTATTCACTGCCTTTGCTCAATACTTTGTTGATGCACCTTTGGCAGCAATTACAGCCTCAAGTCTTTTTGAATATGATGCCACAAGCTTGGCATACCTGTCTTTGGGAATTTTTGCCCATTCTTCTTTACAGTACCTTTCAAGGTCTATCAGGTTGGATGGGAAGCAGCGGTGTACAGCCATTTTCTGATCTCTCCAGAGATGTTCAATAGGATTTGGGTCTGGGCTCTGGCTGGGCCACTCAAGCACATTCACCGAGTTGTTGTGAAGCCACTCCACTGATGTTTTGGAGGTGTGCTTTGGATCATTGTCCTGCTGGAAGATGAACCGTCGCCCCAGTCTGAGGTCAAGAGCACTCTGAAGCAGGTTTTCATTCAGGATGTCTCTGTACATTGCTGCATTCATCTTTCCCTCTATCCTGACTAGTCTTCCAGTTCCTGCTGCTGAAAAACATCCCCACAGTATGATGCTGCCACCACCATGCTTCACTGTAGGGATGGTATTAGCCTGGTGATGAGGGGTGCCTGGTTTTCTCCAAACATAACACCTGGCATTCACTCCACAGAGTTCAATTTTAGTCTCATCAGACCAGAGAATTTTGTTTCAGATGCCTTTTGGCAAATTCCAGGCGGGCTGCTATGTGCCCTTTACTAATGAATGGCTTCCGTCTGGCCACTCTATACCATATTGGCCTGATTGGTGGATTGCTGCACAGATGGTTGTCCTTCTGTAAGGTTCTCCTCTCTCCACAGAAGAATGCTGGAGCTCAGACAGAGAGACCATCGGGTTATTGTTCACCTCCCTGACTAAGGCCCTTCTCCCCCGATCACTCCGCTTAGATGGCCGGCCAGCTCTAGGAAGAGTCCTGGTGGTTACAAACATCTTCCACTTACGGATGATGGAGGCCACTGTGCTCATTGGAACTTTCAGAGCAGCAGAAATTTTTCTGTAACCTTCCCCAGCCTTGTGCCGCAATCCTGTCTCGGAGGTCTACAGACAATTCCTTTGTCTTCATGCTTGGTTTGTGCTTTGACATGCACTGTCAACCCTGGGACCTTATATAGACAGGTGTATACCTTTTCAAATCATGTCCAATCAACTGAATTTACCACAGGTGAATTCCAATTAAGCTGCTGAAACATCTCAAGAATGATCAGTGGAAACAGAATGTACCTGAGCTCAATTTAGAACTTCACGGCAAAGGCTGTGAATTCTTATGTACATGTGATTTTTCAGGTTTTTTATTTTTAATAAAATTGCAACAATTTAAAAAAATCTTTTTTCACATTGTCATTATGGGGTATTGTGTGTCGAATTTTGAGGAAATAAATGAATTTAATCCATTTTGGAATAAGGCTGTAACATAAAAAAATGTGGAAAAAGTGAAGCGCTATGAATACTTTCCGGATGCACTGTGTATATATATATATATATATATATATATATATATTTTTACATTAAAACTCTTAAAAGAAAATAATTAATTGCCTCTTAAAGACAAATAATATGAATAAGTGAATAAATGAAACGAATAAATGTTATGGGCGTCATGGTGGCGCAGTGGGTAGCATGATCGCCTCACAGCAAGAAGGTTGCTGGTTCGAGCCCCCGGCTGGGTCAGTTGGCATTTCTGTGTGGAGTTTGTATGTTCTTCCCGTGTTCGTGTGGGTTTCCTCTTGCTGCTCCGGTTTCACCCACAGTCCAAAGACATGTGCTATAGATGAATTGAATAAACTAAATTGGCCGTAGTGTATGAGTGTGAAAGAGTGTGTATGGGTGTTCCCCAGTGTTGGGTTGCGGCTGGAAGGGCATCCACTGCGTAAATAAACATATGCTGGATAAGTTGGCGGTTCATTCCGCTGTGGCGACCCCTGATTAATAAAGGGACTAAGCCGAAAAGAAAATGAATGAATGAATAAATGTTTGTAGTTCTTTATAGAATAAAACAAATATTAACATCTTAATCAAACCCATACCTAATAAAGTAAAAAACAATTGTGGATTATTAATTTTACCATAGATGTATGTACAGTACAGTTGCGATCAAATGTATTCAACAAATTAAATTATTCAACAGTAAAACCTGTGTTAATCTGTAAACTATTACACAATCTATAGTTGTGGGATTCTGATGACAAAGTTAATCACAAAAGAAAGCCTTAGATTGTCTCTACAATTTCAAAACATATTCAAATAAATTTCCACCAAAAGTTTCATTTTGTAGAAAGTATTTTATTCTTTATAGCCTCCAATAAATGTTGCCTTTAAGTGTTTACACACTTCTGTCACCTCTGGAATCTCTGTCCATTCCTCGCTTGAAAGGCATCAAGATCAGATAATCTTTGGTTTTTGCATGGCCACTGCTTTCTTCAAGGTCCATCAGATACTTTTAATGAAATTTAAACCTGGAGGGTTTACGCAACCAGCTAAACCAAACTTCAGTGGATTTGGATGTGTTCTTTGTAGTGATTGTCACACTTCAGTCTATATGCCGTAGGCATCAGCGGTGTTGGGAAAGCTACTCTGAAACTGTGGCTTGAAAAGCTACAAACAACTCATCAGTTAAAGTAGCTAAACTACTGTCATACTGCCCTTCTTAAAAGTAGCTAGTTACATTGAAACTACCTTTTTCCACAGTGACATATTGCAAATTATATAATAAGGATTCATAAGAATGTAAAACATTTGGTACTTGAAATAGAATTATGATATCAAAGCTTAATGCTTTATTACAATTTTCAAAAATGTTGGCTTAAGAGCCATGTACAAAATTACAACAAATGTAGAATTCAATAACAAAGTTAAACTAACTTAAATTAAGCACACAGTAACAGATGACTTGCGAAGTTCTGGTAAGAATTTATATTGAAACCTTTATAGTTCTTACTTTCTGTTAATTGACAACTGTTGGACTACTTTATGGATTGAATATTAATCACTGTTACTTGAAAAAATATTATTAACTAAATAACAGTAATGAATGAATAAATGTAAAACCATGAGACGTGTCATTTATAGATGGCTGTAATGAACAATAGCTGCCTTTATAATCATGACATGACATAAATATTTTGAGTGATATATAATGTAAAATATGAAGATTTTGCTCAGAATCGCTCAGTTGTCATTTTAAATGTAAAGTTGACATTGATTGAGACTTTTTGACTTCTTAAACAATGTCAGATTCGCGTTTAGAATGACAAAACTGAGCGAATGACACAATGCCAGTTGTCAAAAAACCTCCATACAATGTCATTGATATTCATATTTTATATTATGTTTTTTTAATCCCCCTTCAAGTAAAGTGTTACTGAATGTTCTCTACAGCTTTTGTGAGTTCTACTTTGATTTGGACATACCTGTTTACTGATAATCCAGGTCTAACGAAGAATCAATTTCCACTAAATTTGAATGATGGTTGCAGGAGGAAATGGGTGAAATAATGGGCATTAACTTTTAAAGTGATTTGGAACCTCTTGAGGATGAGTAAATAGCGAGTCTTCATTTTTGAGTGAACTATCCCTTTAACGCACTACATGTTGTTCTAGACCAGGTACACCCTTTCTTTACAATAGTATCCCTTGGTGAAAGCGTAATGGAGCCTACCACACTGTTTAGGAATGATTTAAAGAATTTGATGGAGAGTTCAAGGTGTTGTCCTGGCCTCCAAATTCCCTAGATCCCAATCCAACTGAGCATCTGTGGGATGTGCTGGACTAACAAATTCAATCCAAGGTGGCTCCACCTCCAGCCCACAGGGCCTGAAGAATCTGCTGCTAACGCCTTGGTGCCAGATACCACAGGACACCTTCAGGGGTCTTGTAGAGTCCATACCTTGGCAGTGCAGTGCTGGTTTTGCAGCAGGTTTTGAACAAATTGTGCAAATTAAATTGCGCAGCCTTTTGAGAATATGATGTTTAATACAGCAGCAGTATACTGTTTAAACACAGTGACAGTGATTTACAAATGCACATTCTGTTTTCATGCTTTAAAGTTTTACAACGGTTAAAAAAAAGTTGACTTTTGAAGATGCTCTTTGAAGTGGATTAAACACAATTATTCAATGTTATTGCATTATCAATGTCATCCATTATTATTGTCATTATCACTACTGCACATATCCATAGACCTATGTTACAATATAAAATTACCAATAATAGTATTAATTAGTTACACACACACACACATTACTCATTACTGAACATCTGTCTGTTTACAGTTTACTCATGGAGAACGTCCCGCCTCTCCCAACGCCCGAGCTGAATTTTGCTGCTCCAGCAACAGCTTCAGCTATAATGACTGGTATGCCATTATCCGTCTCATACTGCATGGCCTGGTTGAAGGAGGTGGAGTCAAACACAGCATGGTAGGCGGAGTTACGGTCGGCACGGAGACAAAGCTGTGGAAATGCGCTGACCTGTTCTGCAAGTTCAAGAGCCACTTGAATTGCTAAAATAAACAAACACAGACTGACTGTTAGATGTGAAGATGCCAAAATTGGCCATTCTAACAGACCTACTACAGAAGAGGACATTTTTTCTTTTTTCTCAGCCAACCATAATCTGTGACCTCAAGTGACTTTTATATCATCACATACTCCTTTGTGATATGAACTCTTGAACGCTCTGGCCTCTGTCCAGATCTCCTATGGAAAGTCCACTCAGATGATTGTCACTTTGAAACAGAAGTGCTTACTTTAACGGTATCTGTAATCAGCTTTGAGCTCTTCTCATCTAACATGACTGTGTCTGTGTGTGAACATCTGCCACTGCTGTCATTAGTTTAATCTGCTCACATCCTCAAGGGAACTTTACTGTGGACAAATGTAAAAGATGGGATTGCTCACACACACACACACACATACACACACACGCACACGCACGCACGCACGCACACACACACACACACACACACACACACACACACACACACACACACGCAGCACATATACAGCACAGTGACATGCATTGGACAGTGTCATGATAGTTGGAAATTTCCACATGAATCCAAATCTATTACATACAGGTTTCAGGCCGTTTATTCCCAAATTCAAATGTCCTAATAATTTATTCACCACGTTGTCATTCAATATTTACATTTGGCCATGGCCTTAGCCATATCACTCTGCAGTCCAAGACCGGTTACTCACTGAAGCCAAGCAGGGCTGAGCCTGGTCAGTACATGGATGGGAGACCACTTTGGAAAACTAGGTTGCTGTTGGAAGTGGTGTTAGTGAGGCCAGCAGGGGGCATTCAACCTGCGATCTGTGTGAGTCCTAATGGCCCAGTATAATAAAGGGGACACTACACTGTCAGTGAGCGCCGACTTTCGGACGAGACGTTAAACCGAGGTCCTGACTCTCTGTGGTCATTAAAAATCCCATGACACTTCTCGTAAAGAGTAGTGGAGTAACCCCGGTGTCCTGGCCAAATTCCCTCCATCGGCCCTTATTGATCATGGCCTCCCAATCATCCCCATCCACCGAATTGGGTCTATCACTGTCTCTCCACTCCACCAATAGCTGGTGTGTGGTGAGCGCACTGGCGCCGTTGTCCTGTGGCTGCCGTCGCATCATCCAATTGGATGCTGCACACTGGTGGTGGTGTGGAGAGACCCCCCGCCCCATGATTGTGAAGCGCTTTGGGTGTATGGCCATACACAATAAATGCCTTACACATTACATTTCTTTCTTCAGTCAAATATAAATGGAAGGTTGAAGATAAAAAACATAAAGGTTTTGAGGAAAACATTTGGGATTTCTCTTTATATAGAATGGGCCAATTGGCTGAAGGTCCAAATTGCTGTTTCAATGAAGTATCAAAGAGTTCAATGAGATGCCAGTCAAGGAATAAAGGTCTTATTCATAGAAACGATTTGTCCTTTTAAAAATTGGATATATAGGTAACACTTTAGTTTAAGAACTTATTACCAGCCTATTATTGAGATATTCGCTGTTTATTTGTATTTATAAAATACATATTCTGCATGATCTTTTTCTACATCCATAATCCTACCCAATACCTAAACCACAACTACCAACTTAACAACTTTTAATAAGCAGCAAATTAGGAGTTTATTGAGATAAAAGTCATTGTTAATGGTGGGAATTGTCCCTTAAATATACATGTATGTAAATATACACTGTGTAATGCTCCATTGTCTTAGACCTGCCTATAACTAAATCAATTCTCAATTCAATTCAAGTTTAATTGTATAGCGCGTTTCACATTGATTTTTTATTTCAAATGAATGATGACACCATTGTGTTTTTGGAGCTGCTTAATAGAATTGGACGTTGTCTCATATTTTAAGTTTGTATTATTGAATATGTTATTTTCCTGTTAATTACTGTAAATCTGCCTTGAAACAATTGGTATTGCATAAAGCGTTACATAAATTAAAGACTTATTTATAAATTGCATACTACTTTTTTTTGTTCAAACAGTAAAGCATATAGTAGCACACTACCACAAGAACATGATAAAGGAGCATTGTGATAGTTCATACAACTTATTAATTTTTTTTCCCCAGTTGATTTGGTACATTACTAGAACAATCCTTTAGGTTTGCAAACCAGGAATTCCATTTCTCAAAGCAATTTGTCATCAGACTTTGCAAAAGCCTGTAAGTTGCTCAAAGTAAGTTCATATCTCAAAAAAATAGGGGAGAACAGATACAACAGTAACATGGAAAGAAAAAACAAATTGATTTTCTCTGAGGCCTGACAACATTTGCTTTCCAAGGTAAAACAGAACATTCGACATGGAATTCTTGACAGAACTGCCAAATATCATGTGATTTCATTATTGTGTCCCAGTTAGGTCCAGATAGCAGTTTTGAAGTACAGAAAGTAAATCACTCTAGAAGTACTTATTGCAAGTTGTATTTCTCTTTTCATGTGTCACAGTAATGATCAATCTAGAGGTTATTCTGTGCTATAACTCGTAGTTAGAATTGTCTGGGTTTTTCAGTTTAAAAGTTATTTTTGTACCATTGTTAATAAACATACATTATTTTTCACTTTTACATATGAGTTTGCAGAGTTTCCATTTAGATGTTTTATAAAATTAATGCATATTGACAGAAAAACTAAACTAAATTAATCAATTTTGTACTGTTCAGATACTTTTGAAACATTTGATGGAAATGAAAATGTAAATGTACTTTTTTTTTTAAAGATAAGAGATAAAATGGGTTTGCAGTTAACAAATTAACAAGGCCATAGTAAGGAAGAAAGCATATATTGATGTGTTACTTTTGACCCACCCCTGTGTTATTTTTATGCTCATTGACAATGTCAAATGTACAGTAACAATGTGTAATTTATGTTTAAAGTGAAATTATTGAAGTTGTTCTACATTCATACATAATACCACTGATACTGAAAAGTAGTTTTTAAGAAAAATGGTACTTTCGTCCCCACTTTCCCCTAGGTCCTTTTGTAACTCTTCACAAACAAAATATTTATCTTATCGTAACAGTGTGACATTTACTTGACTAGACATAACTTTCTTATTATATTAAAAAGATCAGACTGTAATACTGCATACCTTGTATAATTTCTCTTATTTGTGTTTTTCAATATTCAACCTTCCCATGTCATAATTTGACAATGTAACATGCCAGAAGACCCTCCTGTCTCTAGAGAAATGCTATTTTTATTAGCTTTTTAAAATTAATCATGTATTAATGTAATGGTCATTCTTTAAAAAACAAACAAACAAACAAAAAAAACAGGTAATTACATTCATTCTGATATAATTTAATCTAACACTCAAAGCGCTTTACACATTGGGGGAATCTCCTCATCCACCACCACTGTGCAGCATCCACCTGGATGACGCGACGGCAGCCATATTGCGCCAGACCGCACACCACACACCAGCTGATTGGTGGAGACGAGACAGAGTGATGAAGCCAATTATGATATGGGGATGGTTAGGAGGCCATGATGGACAGAGGCCAGTGGGCAAATTTGGCCAGGATGCCGGGGTTAAACCCCTACTCTTTTTAATGACCACAGAGAGTCAGGACCTCGGTTTAACGTCTCATCCGAAAGACGGCGCTCACTGAGCAGTATAGAGTCCCCATCAATGTACTGGGGCGTTAGGACCAACACAGACCACAGGTTGAGCGCCCCCTGCTGGTCTCACTAACACCACTTCCGGCAGCAACCTAGCTTTCCCATGTGGTCTCCCATCCAGGTACTGACCGGGCGCAGCCCTGCTTAGCTTCAGTGGGCGACCATGTGAGAGATGCAGAGAGCTAGAGCTAGATGTAATAACATTTATATCAAGGTACAGACATTTACACTTTAATAGACTTTAAAACACTATAAATGACTGTAAACCTTGTCAGATATTCAGATTCACTGTTATCATTTTCCTTGCTTGTCTCTACACCCGTCATTAGTATTCATTTTTAACTCTCTGCTCTGAGGCACTAGGTTTATCAGGTCTTATCAGGGGGGTATAGAGAGAGTAAGGTCCAATCTGATTGGTCAGATTTGGATAAACTAAGCCTGCAATTGCTTAGTACATAAAATACATTTTATTTATTACAACTCTACAATATGAATATTGAATATAAAATAAACACGATAATCATAATTTTTAGATATTTTGGCAGCCCTAATCGAGAGCATTCTGTATGTGTACCTTGGCCATCAGGGACCACTCTGTTTGCCAGTCCAAATGTTAAAGCCTCTTGTGCCTTCACCGGTCGGCCTGTGAGGATGAGATCTAGAGCTCGAGAGAGACCAATCAGCTGCGGCAGTCTCACTGTACCTCCATCAATCAATGGCACACCTGTGTGAGAGACAGAAAGAGGCTTATAGACACAGAAGTTCTGAGGATTAACTGATAGAACAATGAACAGACATTATCAGGCAGTATACATTTATTCAGCAAAGATACATTCAATTTATTAAAAGGTGACAGCAAATAGATGTTATTAAAACAAATTATATATATATATATATAATATATACCTATATATATATATATACCTATGACATGTGGAGTCCCACAAGGCTCAATTCTGGGAACTCTCCTGTTCAACATTTACTTGCTCCCACTCAGCCAATTGATGAGGAACAGCCACTTGGATGATACTCAATCTATTTAGTCCATTCAATGACTACACCCTCTGCCAATGCACTGGTGAAATTAGCAGTTGGATACAAAGAGTGCATTTAAATGTGATTGATCAATCCATCAGCGCTAAAAACTCTCTCCATTTCTGCCCATTCAAAATAATATCATTAATATTACATTCTAGAAAGTATAAGCCCTATTGTAGCTAGTTATGGAAAAGAATGCAGCTGTGAGTGGACTGTGAGGGTAAGAGATAATGAGTGGATACATCTGCTACCAATCACGTGTCCTCCAGTCCAACATGCTACACATCTGGCAGCCTGAACTAAGGTGGAAAGGAGTTTCTGTCAGTGAGCACATCCTTCAACATATCCTCTGCTTCATAACCCCATTACTCAAGTCTGTCATTTAAATAGTCAGACCTCCATCTTTATTACACATCTGCAAAGATGCAGCTGACACAACAGAGATAATGAAGTTATCTGTTGAAGAAGATGAGTTTATAATGCCATAAAAGCAGAGGCAGAACAGAATCCGTAAATTGAATAAACCAAAAGATGAATGAAGGTACATGCATTGATATATTAACATTGATATATAAACAAAGTATGTTTCTGTACAGTTGGATTCTAGTCACTTGTGCTCCACTTTCTACACTCGCCAATTCAAATTTCAACTTTGTAACATCACCAACAGTCATGACCACTCAATTAGTGGAAAACTACCAATATGCATAGAGAACAGAAGGTTTGAGTGTGCTTCTCATGAATTTTCGCGTAAAAAAGATCCGTGTCAACTAGTAGAAGAAAACAGAGTAGACTTTGGAAAGCATAATTGGATCTGAAATGTTCATTAGTCAGTTGATATCTATGTCAGTATGTTGTGGATAAATGTTTGTGTTTAAGACCTCATTTACACTAGTATTTAGAGTCATCCAATTGTGACTTGACTAACAAAAAAGCATCTTAAAATCAAGCATAAATAAATAAAAAAACTGAATATTTCCTGTAGGTAGGACAGTGTGAATGCCTATATTGGTGTGCATGTTAGCCTTGTAATAGGCCATCTATTGTTGATTCCTGGGATATGTATCCGAATCAGCAAATATATCAATGCTTGTTCTATGTACAGTCGTGGCCAAAAGTTTTGAGAATGACACAAATATTAGTTTTCACAAAGTTTGCACAGTTGACTGCTTTTAGATCTTTGTTTCAGTTGTTTCTGTGATATACTGAAATATAATTACAAGCACTTTATACGTTGCAAAGGCTTTTATCGACAATTACATGACATTTATGCAAAGAGTCAGTATTTGCAGTGTTGGCCCTTCTTTTTCAGGACTTCTGCAATTCGACTGGGCAATCAACTTCTGGGCCAAATCTTGACTGATAGCAACCCATTCTTTCAATCACTTCTTGGAGTTTGTCAGAATTAGTGGGTTTTTGTTTGTCCACCCGCCTCTTGAGGATTGACCACAAGTTCTCAATGGGATTACGATCTGGGAGTTTCCAGGCCATGGAACCAAAATTTCAATGTTTTGGTCCACGAGCCACTTAGATATCACTTTTGCCTTATGGCACCGTGCTCCATCGTGCTGAAAAATGCATTGTTCTTCACCAAACTGTTGTTGGATTGTTGGAAGAAGTTGCTGTTGGAGGGTGTTTTGGTACCATTCTTTATTCATGGCTGTGTTAGTGGGCAAAATTGTGAGTGAGCCCACTCCCTTGGATGAGAAGCAACCCCACACATGAATGGTCTCAGGATGCTTTACTGTTGGCGTGACACAGGACTGATGGTAGCACTTACCTTTTCTTCTCCGGACAAGCCTTTTTCCAGATTACCCAAACAATCGGAAAGGGGCTTCATCGGAGAATACGACTTTGCCCCAGTCCTCAGCAGTCCATTCGCCATACTTTTTGCAGAAGATCAATCTGTCCCTGATGGGTTTTTTTTTTTTAAAGAAGTGGCTTCTTTGCTGCCCTTCTTGACACCAGGCCATCTTCCAAAAGTCTTCGCCTCACTGTGAGTGCAGATGCGCTCACACCTGCCTGCTGCCATTCCTGAGCAAGCTCTGCACTGGTGGCACTCCGATCCCGCAGCTGAATCCTCTTTAG
>CAIGQV010000641.1:20547252-20586601 GCA_903798115.1 Danio jaintianensis | reverse complement strand
TGGTTAACAATGGAAGAACAATGATTTCAAGCATCACCCTCCTTTTACAGGGTTCATACGGTCATGGAAAACCTGGAAAAGTCATGGAATTTTGACATGGCATTTTCCAGGCCTGGAAAAGTTTTGGAAAAACAGAAAAACCCACAAAGTTTTGGAAAAGTCATGAAAATTAGTTTAACAAATATCTGTATACTTGAATTAGGACTGCGCGATATTGGAAAAATCTGACATTACGATATTTTGTATTTCTGTGATAAATATTGTGATGTTAATACAATTTCACCAGATGATTTAACAGGTTTATATGGATTGATTGGGGGGATTTTGTAGGGGAGTGACTCTCGAATAATATAGAAGAAATAAATTACAAGCATAAATAAAATACAGTAAAGATAAAAGTTAATTATAGTTTTCAGGTATTCACTATTCAGGTACAGATATTAAATAATCAACACTGCATAGTCTTCATTGTATATTATTTAATCTTTATTAAAGTTACAAAATATTTCTTGTGGCTGGATGTTTTAAAATTTGAAATATTGAAATGTTCACACAGTCACAGGCCTTAAAGGGACAGTTTACTCAAAGATTAAAATGTACTCACTATTTAATCACACTTCACTTGTTTCAATACTATAGGAGTAAATAAATTATATTCTTTTTGTGTTCATTTAAAAAAAAAAAAAAAGAAAACTCATAAATGTTTGAAAAAAAAGAAGGGTGTAATGAAAACCAATTTTTGGGTGGACTATCTCTTTAAAAATGCATGCAGATGATAAACTTTTACTCCATTATGATTAAACTCTATATTAAACTATAATCCCAACATTGCATATCCTGTGATGTGACTATTGCGGATGCACACATTGCGACATCGATGCTGAAACAATATATTGTGCAGCCCTAACTTGAATATAGGTTAGTTGTCTTTACTTCTTTTCTGTTCTTGGCCAAAAACTTGCTCTCACATTGTTAGGGCTGTGTAAGCATTATCTAAATCAATTTTACATCAATATAAAAACAAATTTAAACAAAATATATTGTTGCGTGTTCTATGATATGCTGTAATAAATTTGAACGTCATTGTTTTTCTTATTATTTACCATGTATATGTAGACATTACATGAAACATTACGTCATGAAAATGTACTTGAAAGTTCTGGAAAAGTCTTGGAAAAGTCATGGAATTTTAGTAGCAAAAATGTGTATGAACCCTCCTTTTAACATGTCAAGTCTGCCATTCTAACCCAATCAGCCTGACATAATGATCTCCAGCCTTGTGCTCGTCACCATTCTCACCTGATTTAACAAGACTATTACTGAAATGATCTCAGCAGGCCCTTTAATAACAGCAATGAAATGCAGTGGAAAGTTTTTTTCAGGATTAAGTTCATTTTCATGGCAAAGAAGGACTATGCAATTCATCAGATCACTCTTCATAACATTCTGGAGTATATGCAAATTGCTATTATAAAATCTTAAGCAGCAACTTTTCCAATTTCCAATATAATTTTCGAAACTTTTGGCCACGACTGTACAGTCACAGATTGACCGAGTTCATTCAAAGTGACGGAAGAGACTCCTAACTGGAGTCTAACTTTTTTAAGCCTAACTAACTTTTTAATCACTCATCCTCATGTCGATTCAATCCCCTGAGACTTTCGTTTATCTTCAGAACACAATTAAGATATTTAGATGAAATTGGAGAGCTCTTATCCTTCATAGACAGCAATGGTCATGAGATGTTCAAAATCAACAAAATAAACCAAAAATATTGTCAAATTATTCCATGTGAGCTCTATTAATTCCTTTATGTGCAAAAAAACAAAAACAAAAAAAAAAAAAACCTTAGTTTGGATGTGTGTTTACTATGGGCAATATGACTCTGACAAGGTTTTTAGTTCCTTTTCTGGACTTTGAACTTCTTGTGACTTTTGCTCTCTAAGGAGGATGAGGGAGCTCTCAGAATTCATCTAAAATATCTTAATTTGTGTTCCGGTGATGAACGAATGTCTTAGGGGATTAAAACAGCATGAGGGTGAGTAATTAATAACATGATTTAAATTTTTGGGTGAACTAACCCCTTAATCAGATTATAAACAGATAATTGATCTAAATGTAGTTGATAGGCACTATGAGGTATCGCGGGCACATTAATTAGTCAAAATGTCACAAACTCTTGTCCAATATTTACCCCCCCCCCACAAAACAAATTACGTTAACTCTTCCCTCTGACGCATATTACTCCATACATCTCTTCAAGATCCAATACCTTCAAGGCCAAACCTTTACTATTGCACAAAACCCTCTTGCTCACACACAGGAGACATTGAAGTGGTACAATGGCTTTACAGAAACCACAGAAGGAGTCACCATGTCAGTAGTCCAGCATTAGCACCTGTGTGATTTCATTTCACCTCAGGTGTTTGACTGAATGAATGGATCTGTCTGTGTAAGCATGAGCCTGTGGTTGAACTTTTATGTCTTCCTGTGTGAGTTCATGCTGGTGATACTGGTATCCACAGAACATCAAAGTCCTAACAAAGCCTACAATGCGAGCTTGAGCACACAATGGTGTTGGGTAATGCCTGAAGTTAATATCGGAAAAAAACTTTATATGCAAATAAATATACATTTACACAAATGCAACAACAGCTAAATGAGGACACTTGGCTTTGGATATACAGTTGAAGTCAAAATTATTAGCCCTCTTGTAAATTTTTAGTTTTTTCAAATATTTCCTAAATTATGTTTAGCAGAGCAAGGAATTTTTCACAGTATTTTCAATAATATTGTTTCTTCTGTAGAAAGTCTTATCTGTTTTATTTAGGGTAGAATAAAAGCAGTTTAATTTTTTTTAATCATTTGAGGTCAATATTATTAGCCCCCTTAAGCAATACTTTTATTTCGATGGTCTACAGAACAAACCATCATTTTACAAAAATTTGCCTAATTACCCTAACTTGCTTAGTTAACTTAATTAACCTAGTTGAGCCTTTAAATTGCACTTTAAGCTGAATAGTAGTATTTTTAAAAATATCTACTGTAGTAAAATATTATGTACTGTCCTCATGGCAAAAGATAAAATAAATCAGTTATTAGAAATTAGTTATTAAAACTATTATGTTTAGAAATGTATTGAAAAAAATATTATTTCCGTAACAGAAATTGGGGAAAACATATACAGGGGGGCTAATAATTTAGAAGGGCTAATAATTCTGACTTCAACTGTATGTCTTTTAATAAACATGACAATGATATTCTCTCTTACTATTTACATTTCCTAAAAGTGCAATGCAAGTTCAGTTAATTTCAACGTAAGCTACTGAACTGAGATGAGATGAAAAGCTCTGAAAATAAACTTTTTTTTTTTTTTTTTCATTCACAAGATCAGTCAAATTCATCAATGTACTTGGTGTAGTCTGCATCAAAGTATCATAAGTCAAAGAGGGATCTAAAGTTTGAAAGAGAATGTCTGTAAAATCTGAGAAAGGTCGAGTTATTTCAGTTGTTGGCAGCTGCTCTGGTGGCTGAGGTGGACAAATGGAAACTGCATTCAGGACAAATGGATTTGACCACCTGGGATGCTGGATAAGATACAATATGTGCAGTTTGGGCCTCTTTAAAATGATAAATTCGGATTTCACAGATTTTCTGGTCTCCGATCAATGATCTACATTTCATCTGGGCTGAGAACAAACTGTCCAAGTGAAACTAAATATTCAATATGAAAAAAAGAAGGATATTGAAAAGTGGGCGTTCCACATTGCAGAACCAGACAGTTCCCGTCCAGACACCCCCTTATGAAGGTTGAAGGTCAGGTCATGATCTTTTAATGTATGCCAATAGCAACATTCTTGTCAAGTACCTGCAGTTCCTAATTACTATATAGTGAAGTGGATCAAAACCTTTCAAAGTTGTCCTAAAACTATTGAACAACACACATTCTTGTCTCAAGACAATTTTGAAAAACTGTTTTGATCCACTTCAAATGTTGACTATGTTCAAATGTTGAGAAATGTTTTTTAAAGGCAAGAAAGTAACACTTTATTTTATGTCCTTGTTACAGTGTAACTATTTATTTAACATGAATTAATTAATTACTATATGGTTAGAGTCAGTAGGTCTTAGTTGAATGTAATTATCGTAATTTATTGCAATGACTATAGTAAATACATGGAACGTGTAACAAGGACATAAAATAAAGTTTCCTGCAAAGACATTATTACATTTAAATTAAATTTTACAAGGACTTTTTTTTCTCTTTGGTCTTACATGCACTAATGAATTATTCACAATAACACCAGGAAGGTAAGGCTTAGTAAAAAAAAAAAAAAAAGGTTAATAGGCTTGAATTTGCTGAAGACGACTTAACTTACTAAATCTTAAGGGAAAGATTGTTTTACTTGAGTACAGTGTAAATATAAGTGCACATTGGTTACTATGTGCATAACTGAATGCCTTAAATGGCATGTCCTCATGCTTTCCAGAGCCATTTCTATCAGTTTGGGGTCTCAATGTACCATCTGAAGACACAACAGGAAGTATTTGGCTACATCAGAGAGATTTCAGTGACTTTTGATAGCATTTTTTTTTTTCCAGGGTTGTCTCCCTCATCCATGCCTCTTTCCTATTCCTTTCTCTTTGTCTGCCACCACAAGGGATTCCCCTAGGCTGTTCCCATCTCAGTCGTCCAAATACAACCCTAAAATAAAGCTCGAAAACTTGCCAAAACAAGATTAGGTAAAATAAAACCGACAAGCAGGATGTTAAAATAAACCCTTTCCACTGATGGTGGCCAAGACATCTATTATGTGAGATGAACGGTGTTTAAGGGCCTGCTGTGCACTGTGGGGTAAGTAAAGGAGTGACTGAGGAACATTCAGAGGAAATAAGTGGGTTGTGTCAGAGTGCTTAGTCTTGTTCTGGGAGAAATAGTCTCCAAATGATAGTTCTCATTTAAACTCAATCATAGCGGCATGGCCACAGGAACCAATGTGTGGCAAAAACATCACATAAAATTTGTTGACAAAACATTTCATTAAGCTGAGTGAATAGTTATACGTTATGTGCATCAAACAAATATATAATGTGACAATAGTTAAGGGACAGATTTACTAACAGCTTATGCTAGCACAACACCTTCTATTGTTATTAAAGTCATGTAAGAAGCTGTTTCCAATACAACTTTCTCAGACAAAAACAGGAAACTTTTTAAGTGAGTGTATATTATACTCTTTCCCCACCAGTGTTTTTTTTTTTTTAAGTTGCCTGCCACCACCAACATTTTTGATGTTTTTCACCTAAGTTTGATAGCTAAGTTTGATAGAAAAGAATATTGAAATGGTACCTATTATGCAAAAATCACTTTTGCATGCTCTTCGAAGACAAGTGTGTGTTCGCAGTGTGCCTGTAAAAACCTCCCTACAATAATAAGTCCACTCTTTATTTAATCTCCATAAATCAAAAACTCCCAATGAGCTGATTTCAGAATATGTACAGTGTGACATCACATTAACACAGGCCCCACCGACGAAAGTTGAGAGACACTGCAGTTTAAGTGTAGACTCCGCCCTAAACAAGTTGAATACAGCCCACCATTGCTTTCCATCTACACAAGACAGCTGAACCACTTAAGACTGCTCTCCTCATTCTACAGATATTCATTTTACACCAGAATGCTTTGTGAATAAAGGTCAAAACAGTAGGGTAAAATTTGCCCCTGAAGTATTTAAAGGGATGATGGACTGTCTTTTTTATTATTTTATACTGTTGTCTGAGGTCCACTTATGATTTTTGAGTGGTTTTTACTTTCAAAAACATCCAAGCCAACTAAATGATAAAGTTTGAAGACAAACGTTGATGTTGGCTTAAGAAAGCTTTACTATGCTGTTAGAATGTCACTAGCAGGCTGTTAGAATTATTAGTACCGTGTTAGAAAAAGTGTCATCATTCATTGGCAGCTTGCAAGACTGAGTTAAATAAGCCCAGCCTTAAGTTTCTATGACAGTCTGATGCAGTTTTGAGCTCAAAAAGTTTTGTCCAATATTAAGTCAATAGCAGTTTTTATAACAGACATCTATGTCGCAGTTGCTAGGGTGTTGTAATTGGTTGCTAGGATGTGGCTAGGAAGTTGAAGGATCAACATTTATTGGCAACTTGGTAGACTGGGTTAAATTACTCAGCCTTAACTCTGTAAAATATTATGATGAAGAGTTATGAGGTCACAAAATTTGGTCCAATTTTAATTCAATGAGAGTTCTATGAATTTTCCATACCAGTTTTTAGAAAATTGTAAGTCAGATCACTTGGAAAAGATATAGCAAACTGAGTCAGAATACTTTGAAGGCGTGATGTGAGTTTAGTGGCTATTAGTCCCTACTGCTCTGACTGAATAAATGCATAGTAAATAACACTTGACTCTCCCGTTTTTCTCAAATAGTGCAGGTTAAGTTATAAGTGCCAGACCAAAAAGGTTTTATGTTTTATAAAAAATGTTAACACTAATACTGATGTTTTATAAAAACATGAAAAAAAAAAACTAAAAAAGAAACCCCACACAAATTCACTACATGTTACTTTAAAGGACCAATAAAGACTTCTAGACAGCGTGCATTATGGCTTCCTGGGTGGCACGAATGCAGCAGAGGCAGACAGTCTGAGGAACGGGTTCACAGGCACATGCGGGCAATGCCCGGATGCTTGGTTTAATGAAAGAGAGAGGGTCATGATGATGGCTCTATGTTTTAAATGAGCAGCTGGAAAAATCAGTTCCTGGCAGTAAATTATAGCACTGCTGGCATATTTATACACACTGTGGTCATATATGTAGCATTAAGAAACTGGTACATGCAGAATGGAACTTCATCAAATTTTTCTCTTTTTCTATCTACTGCAAAGCCTATCCATAATATTTTAGCAGTCCAGGATTTAACTCACTAACATTGTCTGGATTGTTAATGACAATCAGTAGACAACATTATAGCACTCACATTAGTCCAGTAATGCTGTCAGATGATAATATATGTTTTAATCAGTTTTGTCAATTTGCAATTTGTTTTTTTAGTTTGTTGACATCCCTGACAGTCCTACTGTCTTGCAAGACCATGTCTCTTCAAGTTATCAACCTTACACTTTCAACCTTTCATAATATGCTGTATATATGAAGCATTTTGATTCCAGCATGTCTGTGTAGTTCGGTTTTGGTGGAGTGCCAGTGTTCAGACATTCATGCTACATGTCTTTTCTTTCATTGTGCACGGGCATTCACTCACTGTGTGTTTGTATCTTGTGTGTTTTGTCTGACATTCTTATATTGTTATATTTCATGTAGCAAATGGTTCTAGTTTATTTTCAGTTGTGTAGTTTCTAGTCTTGTCTGTTGTTGGACAAAACGGCATGCTTTCTGAGTTGTCAAGATTTGTGTGAAATAATCTGTGAAAGATGAAGGACCAAGAAAATTTCATCCAATCAAAATGTTTGGTCCAAACATTACAAATAATCAAAATATGTAATTGAATACCTTTGCACTCCTTTTTTGAGCAGAAAGTATTATGTCGCATTCAAGGACACGGCTCAGACAGAAAATGGCAGGCAAACATCAACAACTTGCCTTCCTTTTGATTGGTAAGTTTGATATTTTAATTATTAACTCCACTGTAAAGTTTTCTCTCTGGTAAATGTTATGTGATGTATTGTATAGATGTTGTGTAGTGTGTGTTCATGCTTTCAGGAGGCGTGGCTTTAGATGGAGATTTGCATTGAGAGTGAGATGTAGGCGTTCAGTGCTATCAGGCTAACTTTAGCATTTTCCAACATCTCCTATTGCACCTTTAATTGCTACTCAGACAGATCACTTCATTTTTTAACCTTAATCATGCGGTAGTTGAAACAATCATAAAAACACATTTGAGTGTGCTGAACTTTGTTGAAAAGCAAATTCCTGCTTTCTAAATGCCCTCCCGTTCAAGCTTGTATTATAAACAATGTTTTGAAACATGATTTATTGTGCAATTTAATAGCACATCTTGTGATTGTCTTCTTTGCTTTGGGTAAAAGTGTAAAGTGTAATACCATTATATGTCAGTATAGAGCCTCTCTAGGTCCACAAGAAGTTTTATTATGGTTTATTATGCTTTCTGAGTCACACTTTATTTTAGGGTACAATTCCTTCTATTAACCAACCATTAACTAAGACATTTAGCTCAATAAAGTACTAATTTAGTGCTTATTGATACAGTATTTAGTATAAGGTATAAAAGCCAAATACAGCCAATATCTTAATTATAAGCAGGTAATAAAGTATTACTAATAGTAATAAAGTAACTAAAGTTTTAAATAAATAAATAAATGATTGTCAATGCAGTTGCTCAAAAAAAAAGAACACAGCCTCAGAGTAAAATTTACTCAGTTTAGATAGCATTTGGTCCCTCTCTAAATTGAGTAAAAGTTACTCAACAGCAGAGTTCAAGTTAATGAGACAATGAAGGGATTAAGTAATGATTGAGGACTGATGACGATCATCTGCTGTTAATAAGCAGAAATACAGAAGAGAAACACAAAACTTTGACTGACTTCAAACAGCAGCAGCAGCTTCACTTATTACTAACCTGTTTGACTTTATTTCTGTCAGATATCCACAAAAGTCCATATGAGATTTATTGAGAATTAACTGTTTAAGTTATTTACATTTTACAAAACAAACAACAAAAGAAAATGTTTTTTTTCTCAATATCACCATCGTGGAGAAAAGTGTTTGACTTACTTGGGCTGTTTGACTCGATTTCTAATGTTAGTTTTTCTTTGCTTGCTATGATGAGAATAAAGAGAGTAAATATGATCAGATTGACTGATCCTGTATTACTGTTGATAAGTTGAACTTTGCAATTTATGGTTTATCATATAAGAGACAAATGTCAGTGTTTTTCAAGAGAATGGACCTCAGCTGTGGTTTTATAATTTTTTTTAGACACATTGAGCATCTGAATCACTTTAGAGACACAGACATTAAATAATCAGCATATACATCTCAACAATGGTTAAAGATTTTTTTTTTTTTTTGTTGTTGCTGCAGTGCATGCAAAGAAAATCATACAACATTCATCCATAGCTCCCAGCATGCACATGAAAAAACAAAACCTCACCATAGTTGAGAAGCATACGCTGATTCTTTATGTCTGTGTGTTTTGAGTGTTTCAGGTGTTCAATAACCTGATAAAAGTATTGCTGAGTTCCATTTTCTTGATACACAGTGTTACTTTCGTTATAAAACATTATTCAAACTTAATAGAACAAAATCTACTGATTCGACCAGTGACTAAATCAGCACAGAATCAATTATGCTGAGCACAATTGCTCTCTTTATGTAGTATTTGCCACAACACACTATTTGGCAAACAAGGACAAACTAACATTAGAAATCGAGTCAAAGAGCCAAGTAAAGCAACTACTGTTCTCCTCAATGGTGACACCTTAAAACACAAAAAGTGGTGTTTTTTTATTCCTGTAGTAAAAAATTACTTAGTTAATTCTTAATAATATCACTATATGGAATTTTGTAGAGTCTGGCAGAAATAAGGGCAAACAGGTTGTCAATAAGTAAAGCTGCTGTTTGTGGAGTTGCTTAATGATCCTCTGCTGAGATTTTGAGAGATTCGATGTGTTTTATTTCAGTTGATTTCACCTAAGGCTGTGACTGAAGTCAGTTGTAGTTTTGTGTTTCTCTTCTCTGTTTCTGCATATTAACAGCAGGTGTTCATCATCAGAGCAATTATCACTTAATTAATTCCTTCATCGTCTCATTAACTTTAACTCTGCTGCTGAGGACCTTTTACTCAGTTTAGAGAAGGACCAAATACACTCTGAAGTGAGTAAATTTTCCTCAGAGGATTTTTGCTGTAAACTGTAACTCAAATTTAAGCATACTTTACGGTAAAATAACGTAGACAACAATACCTACCAAATCGGCGGCAGAAAACGCCCATGATAGAGCTCTCCTCGACCACCCTCATGTCAGCCAGCAGTGCCAGCTCCAGACCTCCAGCCACAGCATACCCACTGATTGCTGCAATCAATGGCTTTGAGAGCCTCATACGAGATGGACCCTAGCAAACGAAGCACAGCAGTTTATTGCTGTTTCCAACTAATTGGTAGATCATGTAAGCTCCACAGCCACAGTTTGCATTACTTTTTGCAGTTGCAGATATAGTCTCTGCGGCCTAAGTGGAATATGATTATCATTTCACACATCATGAAGAAAAAGCTCAATCACAACAAAGCAAATTTCAGTGAAAATACTTTAAAGAATACACATTATTTGAATGATTATGCCTTCTTTTTTTACCTGTCTTTTAGCATGTAAACAAATTTGCAAAGCATAAACTGAATTGAATAAACTAAATTGGCCGTAGTGTATATGTGTGCATGTGAGAGTGTATGGGTCTTTCCTAGAACTGGGTTGCAGCTGGAAGGACAGCCGCTGTGTAAAACATATGGTGGATAAGTTGGTGGTTCATTCCGCTGTGGTGACCCTGATGAATAAAGGGACTAAGCTGAAGGAAAATGAATGAATGAATGAATGAATAAATAAACGACTGTCCTTGATGCCTCTGTTCATAATGACACAATCGTCAGACCACAGAGAGATGTTCTAATCACTCTTTAATTACACTGTATAAGATATTTGTCCAGCCAAAAGATTTGTGATTTTGGCACAGAGGCGCTAATGTTACATGAAACTACAATTTGGTAGCAAACAATCTATTCCTGAGGTCAGGGTAGATCAGGCATTATTACTTACATTGTTACTATATGACCTTAAAGGGATAGTAGTTCACCCAAGAATACAATTTTCTGTTAATTTACTTTTCTCCAGTCGTGATTCTCAAAGTGACAGTAGCTATTGACTTCACTAATGAATGACTTTGCTACTGAATTCACTAATGTTCTACTGAAGAAAAGCTTCTTAAAGATAATCCAAAACCAACTATCTTCTCTTTGTACTCTTGTGTTTGGGGTTGTTTGATAAGCAACATAGCAAATGCGCAAAAAGAAGAAAAAAAATCTAAGTTGAATTTTCATGCCCAATAGGGGTTTGAAGAGAGAGAGAGAAAACATGATCATGAAAAACTATTTGCAGCAAAACATACATATATTGGTTGTAATATTATGAAATTAAGAGGAAGTATTACATGACTTAAAGGGCTGAGCAAAAGTCAGAAAAAAAAAGAAAAAAAAAGAGACTTGTTGTGTTTATATCTCTCCAATATGACAGTGGACACATTATACCTACACACAGTTCTGTCCAAACAGCTTCCAAAAGGATGGCCTTTAATATAACCATGCAAATTTGCATCAGAGAAGGACCTTACCATGGGACCAGGACTACTGCTGACATTTTGCTCAAGCTTGAGGGAAGCAGAGCCTTGGGCCAATTCCTTCAGATCAAATCCAGCACAGAAATTCCCTCCTGAAACAAACAGCTCAATTACACAACATAGCACATTACCCCACAAAAGTCAGAAAGCAATCATAACAAAATATTTTAAAAATATGATTCATCAAAATAGGGCTGCATGGTGGCGCAGTGGGTAGCACGTTCGCCTCACAGCAAGAAGGTCGCTGGTTCGAGCCTCGGCTGGGTCAGTTGGCGTTTCTGTGTGGAGTTTGCATGTTCTCCCCGTGTTGGCATGGGTTTCCTCTGGGTGCTCCGGTTTCCCCCACAAGTCCAAAGACATGCGGTATATATAGGTGAATTGGGTAAGCTAAATTGTCCATAGTGTATGTGTGTCAATGAGTGTGTATGGATGTTTCCCAGTGATGGGTTGCGGCTGGAAGGGCATCCGCTGCTTAAAACGTATGCTGGATAAGTTGGCGGTTCGTTCCGCTGTGGCGACCCCGGATTAATAAAGGGACTAAGCAGAAAAGAAAATGAATGAATGAATGATTCATCAAAATATGATATGCGTGCAGCTTCAGCCCTACGTTGCTCAATTATACCATTAACGTTTTATAAAAATAACCATTTGTTTACAAAGTCTCCTATGCCTATAAATGCATATTGTATAGGCCAAAAAAAGATTTTTTGCCAGTGGATCTTTACAAAATACATTCGCTGATATGGTAAATGTAAGCAGAAGTTCAACCTTTAGGCCACTCTCAAGGAGTAAGTAACTTAAATTTTCTTCTTTCATATCAATCATTTTCTATTAATTAATTGGAGCCAGTAAATTCAAGCTGTAAGCACAGTAATGTGAATGGCGTTGTGCCAGAGCAAATGCACACCATCTATGCTAAGACTTAGATACAACTAGTCAGCTTGCTTAGACTGGCTTATAATTTATTAAAATGATTCATTCAAAACAACAGATTGACTTATAAACAAATAAGATCTGTATAAATGGATCACTGAATCTTTGACTCAAATGATTCACTCAAAAACTTAATTCTGGAGTAAAAATACAGTAGTGATGCTCCAAGACAAACAGATGTCCTGCTTTCTTTGGATCTATATTTGATGGCAAAACAAACAAAAAATTAAATATTGAATATAAATGCAATGTACATTTCCTTTACTGTTGGAAATCAAGATCCCAATACTGTCTACTTAAAGGCACAATGTGTAAGATTTTTTTATTCAAATTTTCAATTTTTTTTTTACAATTTTTGAACCATGTTCAAATGCAGAGAAATAAACAATTTTAACTAGTGACATGGAGTGTGTTCTGTGTCATCATGCTAATGACATCATACACCCTTCTGGATAGATTTTATAAAAAACTATGAAACACCAAAGATGTTTTAATATGATCTATTAGACTGCACAAGTGGCATTATAAATGAACCTAAAATGCATTTAGTTTGATAATTTCATAATAAAAGCGCTTCTGCTTTTGTGCTGCATCGCACTCATCTCTCATCAGCAACTGCTTCAGCACTCTCATTTCGATTCGGCAGCTTTCAGCCTTAAGGTCTTTGCACACTGAAGTATGAAATTTTTGTATTCAAAAATTTCGTGATGCACACAAAACCCTGCACACGGACTCCGATGCATATTAATTAATCTGTTGCTAAAAAACGCTAATACATTATGGAGTCAATTCAGAAAGTGATACTTTGTTCTCCTCTCTGTTCTTCAAAATACAATAAGAAAGAGGAATAAATATTGTATTTATCCAATACACTGCACAGAGATGAAGGAGAGTTCACCTCTTTATCTAGAGCTGTGAGGGATTATCCCAAAATGCTCCATTTATTTCAGGAAATGAGTGGAATTTTGATACTTTGCTTGTGATACTTCACACATTTCCAACCGTAAACTGAATCCGTAAATCCTGAACAGAGACTGGAAGTATGTCAAAGGTATGGGCACACACTTACAGTGGTGTGATAAAGTGTTTGCCCCCTTACTGATTTCTTAATTTTTATGCATGTTTGTCACACTTTATTGTTTCAGATCACTAAGCAAATTTAAATATTAGTCAAAGATAACACAAGTATACACATTGTAAAACCAGGTAAATCAGTAATCAGTTAAATCAAAACACAATCCAATTTTTTATGGCGAAAGAAAGATTTTGGATATATAACTTTAAACTATAAAAAATTTTAATACAAGTCACATTTTCAAACTTTTCAAGGTTAAAAGTTGTTGGAAGAAAGATAAAGGTCCCATAATGCAATTCAAAAGCATAAATAAATGGGAAAAAATAAAAACATGAATCACAAAATACAGAAAACTGCTAGTTTATGGATATTGTTTTTTATAGTGTACACTTAAGTGTCCTTATATATTATCTGAAAGACACTATATTTAGCCATTTGAAGTACATTACAAATGCACATAAAAAAAATTGTACACTCTTCTTTTTCACAAGGCAATAAAACAAAATACCAAGAGTCATTTCAAACCTTCTTCAGTGAAAGATTACCAGTTAAAACGGTCCTTCGGTGTACTTGCACAAACCACTGTTGAACCCAGCAGTAAAACAGCAATTATTTATAATTTAGCTCAAACGCGAACATGCCATGGACACAATTTACTTAATGGCTTCCTAATGGACTTGTAAAATGTAGACCAGTAATTGAGATTGTGTAATGTTCTCAATTGCAATTTAATGTCCATTTAAATGCCTGAGATACAGTAGATGTTAAAACAGACCTGGACCTCTGAAATAAGGGAGTTCTTGTGTGGCCAATATCACCTCTGACACTTGTTCATTTCTTCAAAATTTAAGCAATTACTGTCATTCTCTGTGCTGTTGACTATGTAACGCTATCTGCTGTGTTCAGTTCCTCTGGCTGGGATCCAGGTTTAGAGTGCAAGAGAGAGTAAAACCACTCGCTTGACTGGTGATAAAGGTGATTTAGGAAATTTGAGCAGAGATGGTTAGTCCAGGTTGAACAAATTATTTCTATTGGGGGTGTGCAATTTGATGGTCGGCCATAATTGTTTTCAATGTAGTAAAATTGTCATCAGAGGCTTTGACACAACACAGGACTCTTGCAGCCATGTGCTGCTAACTCAGTCAAAGACATTTATAGACTTATACTTTCATATTTTTATGCTTAACCCAGTAAATGTCAGTGAAAATTTGGTATAATTAAGACTGTCAAATGGTTTTAAAAGAAGCCTCTTATGGTCACCAAGACTGTATTTATTTGATTTGAAATATATTCTATCTGTTTTTTTAACACCATGTCAGCTTCTAAATCTATTTTTATGGCAAGAAATAAAATCATTTAAACTTAAACTTTTATGTCAAACATTTCTTCAAAGATGTTGACTGGGCAAAAATCGTTCTAACTGGGCTAAAACCAGCACAAAACATGCTCCAGTGGTAGATAGTTCTAGAACATTTCTGGAAAAAAAACATTTTAATTGATCTTCACCTAATATTAAAAACTTGTGTTTCATCCTGAAATGGCCTTTTTTGTAACAAGTACAAACAATCAGATCATTAGGATTAGAAATATATAGATATTGTGAAATATTATTCATTCATTTTCTTTTCGGCTTAGTCCCTTTATTAATCTGGGGTCACCACAGCGGAATGAACCGCTAACTTATCCAGCATATGTTTTACACAGCGGATGCCCTTCCAGCTGCAACCCAATCACTGGGAAACACCCAAACACTCTCATTCACACACATACACTACGGACAATTTAGCTTACCCAATTCACCTATACCGCATGTCTTTGGACTGTGGGGGAAACCGGAGCACCCGGAGGAAACCCACGCGAACACGGGGAGAACATGCAAACTCCATACAGAAATGCCAACTGACCCAGCCGCCCCTAACTATAAATAAATAAACAAATCAATCAATAAACTGAAACTATATTAGGATGAAACACACAAACTACTTTGCCAAAGAATGAACGCACGCAGCACAGTTATTGCAGTTAATATTATGTAAAAACTGTTTATTCATTGGTTTCTGTGTTTATAAATAGAATAAATAAATGTTTGTGTGCATGCTATATTTCAAAGTCTGTCATTTATCGTGTTGGAAACATTTTACTTGAATTAGGTTTGTGATTTAAATCGTGTTCTATACATAGATTATTGTAATTTATACAAGCGTTAGTAATGAAGCAACTAACCTTAACTTTTCCGAATTTGATTGGAAGGCAATAATGTGCACCTTTTGTAAAGCTGCTTTGAAACAATATTTATTGCGGAAAAATAAACTTGAATTTAATTGAGTTAAATTAATTCCCACAAATTAAATCCCACAAATTAAATACCCACTGCGCCACCGCGACGCCCTTGGAAATATTATTATGAATTAAAAATAAATTATTTTTTCTGTTTATATATTTGTAATGCATTTCGGTAATGACAAAGCTGTATTTTCACATTTCAATGTCACAAAACCTTTATTCATTCATTCATTCATTTTCTTTTCGGCTTAGTCCCTTTATTAATCTGGGGTCGCCACAGCGGAATGAACCGCCAACTTATCCAGCATATGTTTTACGCAGCGGATGCCCTTCCAGCTGCAACCCATCACTGGGAAACATCCATAGACACACTCATTCACACACATACACTACGGACAATTTATCCTACCCAATTCACCTATACCACATGTTTTTGGACTTGTGGGGGAAACCGGAGCACCCGGAGGAAACCCACGTGAACACGGGGAGAACATGCAAACTCCACACAGAAACGCCAACTGACCCAGCCGAGGCTCGAACCAGCGACCTTCTTGCTGTGAGGTGAACGTGCTACCCACTGCGCCACCGTGACGCCCACAAAACCTTTATTGTTTTTTAATTCTAATATGCTGATTTGGTGCTCAGTCACTATTAGCTATTTTTGTTGTTCACTTATCTGTAATGACTCTTAATATAGTTTTAGTGTTGAAAATGTTTTTGATGTTCAGTATTTTTGTGGAAACCATTATGCATACTTTCATTTTAATTAATAGTTAATTTTATAGAAAATGACATATTTCTGGTCTTACATTATACGTGTTATATTCTCTCTAATCTTGCATTAGAGTACATTTCTTTACTGCCTTTTTTTAATACTTACTTACTCCCAGGGCCATTTATATCGAAGTTGATATTTAGCCGCACCATATTGGTGTTTCGTAACATCTAGTTTTTATGAGTTGAGTTGTTAGCCCAACGCTCAACCCCAATCTGGAGGACCAGGACAAACACACATACACTACAAACAATTTAGCTTACCCAATTCACCTACAGCACATGTCTTTGGACTGTGGGGGAAACTGGAGCACCTGGAGGAAACCACAGGGAGAACATGCAAACTCCACACAAAAATGCCAACTGACCCAGCCTGGGCTCGAACCAGCGACCTTCTTTCTGTGCTGTGTCGCCTTCATTTTAATACATTCTTGCTGAATTAACGTTTCCTTTTTTGGTATGTTTGTTTTCAAAAATGTAACACAAACTTGATAATGGTATGTATTACTGTTTTTTGATACAATGAATGAAGATGAATGACACACTGAAGACTGGAGTAATCATGAGTAACAAAAATCTTTAAAAAAAAAAGAATAAATTACTTCTTTATTGAAATTGAAAACAAAAAAAAGTCAATTACAATAAATAATAAATTGTAATTTTACTAATTATTTTATACTCTTGATTTCACAGCAAAAATATATTCATTAGGAAACAAAGCAAGTAAATTGGTTCTAAACTAACCAGTGGTGGAATGACTGAACAGTCTCTCAGTCATTGTGTTTGTGTGTAATGATTTTGTGTCTTCTTTTGTGTCCACTTTCAATGCTTCCACACTGTAGATGTTTGCTGCATTTATAAAGCGCCCGTTTCTTGAGGTTGCTCTGTATGATGCGATTTTTCTACGCGTGATTTGATTGGATGAGAAACAATAGTGAAAGAAAATAGTGGAGTAAAACAGAAAACCTGAGAAAACCTACTCAATTACAGTTATTTGAGTATTTGTAATTTGTTACTTTACACCACTGAAACTAAGTTGGTAACACTTTACAATTAATATCATCGGTTAACTAAATTACTTAACCTGAAAATCACTTCTTAAGTATTTATTAATCTTTCAAACAATTAAAACAAATTTAATGATTCAACTCTTGATTCTGTAATATATTACAGCTAATGGAAACTAACCCCAACAGTATGTTTATTTTCTCTAATAAGCATTAAAAAATACTGTAACACATGTATTGCACATTCATTTCTAATGTTAGTTACCTTTAGCAACCATAATGAACCTTACTGTAAAGTGCCCGAATGAATTCCTACAGCTCAGTCAGACAACAACCATCAAACTTAAATTTGATCATCACTTTACATCAAATTTAAGCCAAGTCTGTCCACATGGTTAATAATGTGTAAATCATGTGTAACCTACCCACTCCATACAGCACTGCCACATTAAGGCTGTTGTCCTGGTCAAAGGCTGACAGCTCCTCATTCAGTCTCTGAGCAGTCTCTCGATTTACTGCATTACGTGCCTCAGGACGGTTTATCCCAATAAGCATCACTGTACCCCTTTTCTCAGAAACCACTGGGCCATTAGTACCTGTCACAATCATAGTTATGAACATTTATATTCATGCAAAAGGAATCTGATGAAACGTGCTGTGCACAATAAAACAATAAAAACCGACAGACGATAGATAGATAGATAGATAGATAGATAGATAGATAGATAGATAACATTTAAACACCTAATACGCATTATTTCATAAAAATGTTTACTCCCACAGAAATATTTTCAGCCCTTTTCTAGCCTCTTTTCAGTCTATTTATTTATTTATACGTAAATGTTATAAACACATATTTATTCAGATTTTATATTAATTTAAGTGATATTATTGAATATGTAAATTTTTTGATATTTACGTATGACACCATTTGTAAAGGTCTGCTTTCTATGTATTTTAGTGAATTTATTACAGAGCTATTGTAGTTTGTTTACCAAACAAATGTTTCTAATTGGTTTTGCATTGTAAAACTTAAAAGTGCGGAAGTTTTTTTGTTTGTTTTTAGTTTTCAGCTCCTATACACCGAATATCCTACACCTTTGTGTCTGAAAATTAAAAGTTTATTTTATTTTACTTTCATTTTAATTTGTTGTGTTTGTGTTATCTCAGGGTTGATTCTGCGTGTAATAGAAATTATGGCTAGCTTTGTGCATTGCGTCACATCTCTGCTGTCGTTTCTTTATGCCCTAAACATTTTAATAAGTTCAAGCATAGCGTTAGGTGTTTCTAAATAATCTTTCTTCTCTAGCTACATGAACAATCGATAACATTAATGATATTTCGTGTATAACTGGAACTTTGATTAAGATTGAAAGCTATTCACCCATTGCACTGTTGTTGAAGTCCAACTCAGTTCATAAGAGTCTCGGGTAAAGTTAGTTGATTGGTCAGTCGTTAACATTACAGTCCCCTCCTACGTTCACAGAATGCGGGCGTTTCTGAATGTGTGGGTGTTTTCACACGGGTCATTTTTTTCTAAATCATGCAATGAAAATGATCTCCCTTTCCGACCCCATCCGTAACACAAACGTTAAGCCAATCAGGTAACATGGTGTCGAAGTAACGCCCCTCTGTTTTGGCCTCGCCCACCAATCTGGTTACTCCCACTAACATACTTTCCCACAGACCTGTACAAAGTCCAACGTTTAAGTTTATGCTGACCTCTACCGACAAAGGCGGAAACCTTGTTTTTACTTTACCTGAGCTAGTAGTTTTTCTTTCTTCCGTTGAAGTGCTGTTGTTAAATCTTTGTCCTTTCACTGAGTTTAAACTTATATTCAGGATCGTCCTCCTAAAGTTACTATTAATTGCCATTCTCCCTAAAGTTAGAGCCATCATTTACGAGAAACTGTACGTCTCATCTGAGTTTGCCTAGTTTAAAGTGGTATATTGCGTCAAACTTCACTGTTTTAAGATGACAAGAAATAATAATAATAAAAACCGACACTTCAGAATGCCAAAGTAGAAGTCACCCAGAGAACGGCATTAATTCAATTCAATTCAATTCAAGTTGGCGGCGCGGTGGCGCAGTGGGTAGCCTCACAGCAAGCTGGTTCCAGCCTCGGCTGGGTCAGTTGGCGTTTGTGTGGAGTTTGCATGTTCTCCCCGTGTTCGCGTGGGTTTCCCCCACAATCCAAAGACGTGGTATAGACCATTTCAATGTGGTCATGTCATTAGCCCTTGAACATTTCCTGCTTGTTATCATACTATTTCATAACTGTTACAAGAGGTAATTCAATCATATCTCAACGTTAAAACAGCTATCATAACATTATTGATCAATATGTGGACCTTTTTGGATTCTCAGAAGCTATGGAAATTAAAAATCTAAAACAGGAAATACATTAGGACCATTGTTATTGTTTACATTCCTCAAAATGGTCTATAGGTGAATTGGGTAGGCTAAATTGTCCGTAGTGTATGTGTGTGAATGATAGTGTATGTTTCCCAGTGATGGGTTGCAACTGGAAGGGCATCCACTGTGAAAAACATATGCTGGATAAGTTGGCGGTTCATTCTGCTGTGGCTACCCCTTATTTTTAATAAAGGGACTAAGCCGAAAATAATATGAATGAATGAATAAATTAAAGTTTATTTTTCCACAAAAATGTTTGTTTCGAAGCAGCTTTAAAAAAATAGGGGCACATATTGCCTTACAATCAAATTCGGAAAAGTTAAGGTTAGTAGCTTCATTACTATAACGTGTGTATAAATTACAATAATAACTGACAGACTAAAATATGACGATAAATGACAGACTTTAAACTGAAGCAAAATAATAATAATTTTTAAAAATCTAAATATGCCTTCACATATTCTGTATTTGTTTACAGATAAGTCATTATTACTGATAACAAAATAAGTGGCATACTATGAAACACAGAAACCAATGAATAAACAGTTTTTAATTAATATTAACTGCAATAACTGCGCTGCGTGCGTTTATTCTTTGGCAAAGTAGTTGGTCTGTGTTTCATCCTAATATAGTTTCAGTTTATTGATTGATTTATTTATAGTTAGTTAGTTAGTTACCATTTTTACTGATATATAGGGAGACCTCTATTGTGAAATACAAACAAATCTTCCCGTGACCCGGATGTTTAAACACGGACCATCCTCAACATGTATCTCATTCATTTCTTGTTTTTTCGTTTGTTTTGAAGGTAAAATGTTGGCTTTTCTTTTTAAATTACGTTAACCCAATGCAGCAGAGTTGTTTTAAGTACTACCCGGTCGTCATTCCATTCAGTTAATACTGTATTTTCATGGACTGATCCGATGTATGAAAATACTGGTGCTTTATCGTCCAGTTCACGAGAAGTTTACTTGTGGACAGTGCAGTAATCCCGTGCACCTGAACACAAAATACAACCCAGAGGAGGATTTAAACAGTTTATTTCCCCTGGCTGCTCATAATGTCTTTAGCGGGTGCGCTGTGGTTTGCAGTTCAGGATGATTTATTAATGAATGGTCTATGTAACAATACAACATCACCCAACATCAGCAACATAAAACAAGACAAACAGCCCAGCACCAGTGAGCCCATCTCTGCTTCCGAGAGCCACTCTGTACTAGACGGACTGGACGATCGCTTTCTTTCACGGTGTTTACATCTCAATCGACAGTGTCTTCGGTTCATCGTCGATTTCATCCAGGCCCGTTTTAAAAAGGACATATTTGCGCCCAGCCACAACCCAAACTTCTCAGAAGCCAACATTTTGGCCGCATTTGCCTACTACGCACAGGGGTCTCTGGCAAACAAAGTCACAGACCGTCTGCGAATCGATCAGAAAACAGCAGGCGAAGTGGTGAAGGCAATCACCAAACTCTTGTCAGACTTGACCCCCGATTTCATCACCTTTCCGAACAGTTATAACGACCGCATGGGCGCCGCACAAGCCTTTAAGAACCTGAGTGGCATCCCGCATGTGGTGGGAGTGTTGGGGTATTTGCACATAAGAGTCAGCCCACCCGCCGGGGAGGAACGCATGTATGTGAATACTCTGGGTTATCATTCAATTATGGTGCAGGTCATATTCGACGCGGACGGGAATCTCTTTAGTTTGGAGCAGTGCTGTCCTGGAGGAACTCCTGAACACTCTGTTTGGGAAAACTCGGACATTGGCAGACAGTTCAGCATATTTCAACACGGTCATACGTGGATCATTGGTAAGAACCACTGGGAAAACTAATGAACCGTTTCCTTATTGTTTTCCTTAAATCCCTACCCCTTAGGTATTGAGATAAAGTTGGTTTTATATTCACACATTCAGACTTTCTCCTTAATAATATAATTTCATTCATTTTCTTTTCTGCTTAGTCCCTTTATTAATCTGGGGTCGCCACAGCGGAATGAACCGCCAACTTATTCAGCATATGTTTTACACAGCGGATGCCCTTCCAGCCGCAACCCATCACTGGGAAATAATATAATTTCAGAAAAGTATTATTTGTAAATTCTAAATAGTAAAATCATATTAGAAACCAACGACTATCAAAGTGCAACGTTGTTCACGGTCAAATAAATAGGGCTGATTTTGTTTGCAAGTCATACTTGCATGTAATTTCAGACGGAATATTCAAAGTACCATGTTAAACAATATAGGGAGCATGTCATAAGTTGTCACTGGACGAATGTGTGAATATAAAACCAATTTTACCTCAATCCCATAGGATATTTAATTACTTTTAGAGCCCCATTTTAGAAACCTTTCTTTTGTAATAGTTTCTGTACTTTAACGAAAGGCTATAGATATACATCCATACCGTTCCATATCCTTGAAATGGACTTTGCTTTAATCTTATGGAGATGTTGGAGTCTTCATGTCCAAAACATTGAATATTACACATTTTCCAATAGTCAAAACCAAATGTTGATCACTTTTAGGTAGGGCTGCATGATACTACGAAAATATGCAATATTGTTCTTAAGTATTGCAATAACTATATTTGCCTTATTGGTCAAATTTAGATAAACAACCAATGCATAAAATAAATGTCATTGATCACATAGGTCTGCAATATATTGCATGTACATATACATATATATATTTGCAATATAGTGCCAATTTTACTGCTCTCAAAATGTAAAAAAATAAACATTGTGAGAGCATGTAATATGGGCTATATTACATAGATATATCACTGCTAATGCAACACACAACGGCAATGCCACAAATGACAGTTTGAGATGGTTATTTTATTAATTTTTATTTATTTATTAATTTTATTTTTGACCAGTCAGTAACGGTTAAGTGATAAAATTTGAATATTAAGTTAATATCAAATTGAAAAAATACAGCATTTTTTTAGGTTACAAAGGCACAGTGTTTTGTTTTTGAGAGAGTAGGTTATACACAAATTTGTGTAAACACTTTACAGATTATATATGTAACTAAACCTAACCCACATTCTAATCCCAACCATATAGTTAGTACATGTAATTAATTAATATTACTCAGTAGTTAAATAAATAGTTACACTGTAACAAGGACACCTAAAATATTGTGTAGCCAAATAATTTTTATGCAGAATAAGACATGTTTTAGTTATGAAAAGTTATGAAATGCAGTGTACCCTGTTGAAAAAAAAAAAAGCATATGATGGTTAAATAGGTTTTGACTCATGGCTACTGGTTTAAGCTGGTTAGTCCTGGCCAGCACATGAGCAGCAACCAACAAGCACACGAGTAGCTAACATTCAGCTTAAATGACCAGCAAGACATTTACTTAAAGCTGAAGTTTCTCCAAAATGTCGTTATAGCAATAGCAAACAAACTGTTAAGCATATACTTTTGCAATGCCAGACAATGATTTTATTGGGAGAGTTTAAAGGAAATATTTTTAAATGTGACTCAAAACTCTTTCCCATGCAGCAAAAACCAGCTTAAACTAGCAGCTATGTGTTGAAACCTGCCTAAGCAGCGTATGCTGTTTTTTTGTTGTTTTTTTAAAAGGGCATCTGATGCTTTAGTCGACATAACATAGTTAAATTTGAATATAGCACAGGATTTGAAGATCAGATTTATTTCTGTTTATCAGAGACCAAGTGTGGAACTCTGGTTTAAAAAGTGGGGGGACACAAAATGGTGGATAAAATCTTAAAAATATAAATATCTCGTTTACCTGTATTATAGGGACTACGAAGATACAGGGGGAGGGGGGGATTATATCTACATTCCTTTTGTAAATTTTCTGGGCAGTACAAATATCTGAACATTAGACTAACATCAGCAGTGTAGACATATTCTGACAGAAACTAGGATTATTCTGACTTGAGCTAATATACAGAATCAACAAACTCGCATATTTTTTTGTCTATGTTGACAATAAAGGCATTTATTTCTGCTTGGCATTTCATCTCTGTCTGAAACGATTGTTTCAACCACAATACCTGCTCATTAGAACTTTCAGTTATTTTTAGAGAATGAATGCAAAGTTATTGGACACGCAATTGACACATGCAGATTCTCTGTGTTCTGCTCGGTCATGCTTTTCCATTGAGATAAATAAATGCATTTTATTTAAAGGTCCCTTTCTTAACACTCAAGGACACCATACGTCAGATCAAGAAAAACCAATAGATAAAAACCCCAAATTAAAATACAGTACAATTTAAAAGAGAGTGCAGTTGAGTTAGAGAGAGTAGGCTGCTCTAAACAGATGTGTTTTGAGTTTGGATTTGAAGTGTGAAAGAGAGTTTAAAGTACAGAGATCAATCTGAGAGATAAGAGAATTTATAGGGATCATGCACTTTTACATTTAGCTGTTTACTCTGCAGTTAGTTTTCAGGGCTTATTATTCACAGACTATATCAGCCTGCTATAACTTTAGACTGTGTTAGTTTACAGTACGGAGATCAGGAGGAATTGAGTTCCAGAGCAGAGGGACTGAAAGCTCTGCTCCCCATAGTAACAAGGCGGACAGAGGGAACTGTGAGATGGATAGAAGAAGAGGATCTGAGAGTTCGAGATGGTGTGGCGATATGTACGAGATTAGTGAGGTATGGAGGGGTGAGATTATGATGCACAAGCGTAAGATAATGGTGTATGGTTAAAAAAAAAGTCATAAACAGTTAGGGGGACACAAACGGGGGCTTGTCCCCAGTGGAAGTTATGGCCATAATAATAATCATTTATTTTTGTATAGCGCCTTTAAAACTTAATTCTCAAAGCACTTTACACAAAAAAAAATACAAGGATGGCAGGAAAAAAAAAAATCTGAAGATGTTATGCAGAAGATAAAAATTATATATATACAAAAAATAAAACAAGTCAGAAACATTGTAAATGTAAAACCGATAAAAAAAAATACACACACACACCTCACAAATAGGCAAGTCTAAAAAAGTGAGTCTTCAGGGATACTTTAATAGATTCTGCGTGCTTAGACCAGAATCGGAAGAACGGAGATTACACAGTTAAAAGTTCTGAAATATATTGAGGAGCCAAACCATGCAAGGCCTTATATGCAAGCATCAGGATTTTCAAATGAACACAAAAACTAACAGTGCACAGTTTTCAAAACCTTAGGGATGTGTTCTCATTTTGGTCCCTGCCAGAATTCTAGCAGCTGAATTTTAGACCTACTGCAGTCTATTTAGGGTGGATTTTGAAATGCCTGCAAGTAAACCATTGCAGTAGTCAATGCAAGAGAAAATAAAACTGTTAATCAATTTTCAGCCACTGCAAAGGACAGCATATGGGACGGATACAAGCAATGTTCTTGAGATGAAAAAAAAGAAGTTTGGAGACACTATGTGTCCAAATATAAATGGATCTGTTTTCACAAATCAGATCCAATCAGAAAAAGCATAGCAAAGCAAAAGTGACCGGGTGTAAACATTGACAGTGGGGGTCTTGCAAATGATCAGATGCCTCATCGCTAGGCCCACACGGAATCTGCGCATCGAGTCTATTTATTTACTTGTATAAATGTGTGTAAATTTATAATTTTAATCAGATTTTAAATTAATTTCAGTAATATTATTGACTAATATGAAAATATTCATTTAATTTATTTTCAGTACAGTTTGTAAAGTAATATTTTCTGTCTTTTAGTAGATATATGAGAGACTTGCTTTGTTTACCAAATAAGTGGATCTAATTGGATTAGCATTGTAAACATTAAATAAAACTTAAAAGGTATTATTTTTTGATTTCATATATTAAGTTTTTAGTTATGATACTCAAAAACATTCTGCGCAGAAATAGCAAAAAATGTCTGGCCCTACTCATCGCCTCTCTCTTTTGTCTTTTTCCCCCCACAGGTAGCAGAGCTCTTCTAGGATGTGGACATGTTTTGACGCCCGTTGAGGCCATTCATGTTAAAAGCAATGCGGCTGTGCAATTTAACAAAGCACATGCTCAGCTATACAACAGTTCGCAGCATGTCTTTGGTAGTTTAAAAAGCCGTTTCCAATGCCTGCAAGACTTTGGCTCCATTCAGTCACCTGAGTCAGTGGCATGCATGATTAAAGCCTGCTGCGTCCTGCACAACATCAGCAAGAAGTTCTCTGTGCCGTTACCTGCAGATTTTGCCATGGAGCCGCTCCATCCGCCGTCAGAAGTGCTTAACATCATGGCAGAGCAGCAGTTTGACTACATGGAAGACACTAAAGACGAAATGATAGAAATGTTTTTTAACACAACAGAAAACGAAGATGAATCCGATTCGACCAGATCTACGAAAGAACAGTTATGATCGCAAAAAAAAGTCTGAAAACATTATCATTTCAACTACATACTGTATGCTATAAGTGAAACGAACACAGACAAACGCATGCTGATGCCAGCTGATTGGTTATATACATAAGCTTTATTCATTAATTACACAGTTGATTCAAATAAGTTAATGCTAATTTGCTAACATTTGTCAACAAGTGATATGAATAAAAAAATGTAAAAAAAAAAACGTTTGGAAGGCTATAAAATTAGCTTGTTCAATACTACAAGTACGCTACAAGAACAAGTACTGCATTAGTACTGTGGTTCAATGATGCTAGCAACAGGTGCTGCTTTGTATTTAATTACAGGTGAACATTAACTAGGCAATATTGAATGGCTGAAGATAGAAACAGATGGTAGTAGGCTATTTATGTTTCCTTTGTCTATAATTGTCTATAATAAATCAGTATTAGAAATATGGAGTTTATTACCCAATATTTAATGCCAAGTTATTTTTCACCCAATATACCAAAATCAAGGAACTGTCATGGCTGCATCCACAATGTTTTTACCTTCATACCATGTGTTGTTCACATTTTGTTTTACACATTCAAGTTGATTACCTGCTTTGTTTGAAGACATAACTTGTTTGTGCAATACAGTACATGCGTATTTCCTTGTTTGTAGCTTTTGCTTTGAGCGGCACAACCATAAATGGTGTGTTTTTTTATTCAAGGTGGCTACAGTCTTCGAAAAGTTGTGAAGGTTTACATTTCAGCTCTTACTAAAGTGGCTTTCAGTGCAAAAAAAAGTCATTACTGGTGAAAACAATGTAAAATAGATATGTTCATTAGTATACAATATAAAAATCTCCAGATCTGTGGTCACATTTACAAAAAAAAAAAAAAAGTGGTTTTAATTCATTCATTTCACTAGAGATTTAAAGATCAGAAGTTTCAACTTTGTGAAACATTTCCTGATGTAGATTTCACAATGGGTTCAATTTGGTCATTTTACAAATTAGAATAGATTATGCTTCTTAATTTGCCCACAAAATGTAGCTGAAATCGCTTTACACTGTAATTTTGATTATTTTTACACAAATTTTAGGCATTTCAATACAAGCAAATAGGAATATGGCATGACAGCAAACAATTTATACAACAAGATCAGAGACACATGAATTTGCTGAGTTGTCCAACAAAAAAAACAGCTTCTTTTGAAACTGCTTAATAATTCTCTACACAAGTATTGACAAACAAAAATTCACTTTCTTTTTTTTTTTTTTTTTCTTTTTTTTGTCGTTTCAATATGAATTAATGCTGTTGGAATTTGTCTGAGGACAATTTTGTGAATTCCCATTTAGATTTTGCAGTATTCAGGTTACACTATTCAACATAATTCACAACAGTAATATATCATTAGTAATACACAATAGTAATAGCCAGCACTTTTGAGTACAGTATGCTTTACGGTTTACATTTTTGGTTTGGTTTAACTTCGTCACAGCGGTCAGATTGACCAAGATGATGTGACCTTAATTTATTCCTAAAATCTGATTAGAAATACAAAATGATTTTTTTTTTTTTAATAATTGAAGAATCATAATACAGCTCTTTTTATACAGATTCACAGTTTAGCTGATTTTAAATAGATTCTCATTTAAATCCAAGCTAAAAGTTGTCATTGTTAAAAAGCTATGTGAAAAATAAGCAGCACTAAGTACAGCTCAATGAAATGATCCATAAACGTCAGGTTATCAAGCAAAAATAATATATATCAATAACATAATACAAGGCCATATACTCAGATATATTGATAAAGATTGGCAGTTCAGTTTAAATGGTAAACTCATATTATTCAATAGCTCAGGGACTAAATACCATGTCTTTCATTAATAATAATTAATTATTATTATTACAGCATTTTTGAATATGGAATGTCAGGATCGTCTATGCATTCAGTGTTTATGGAAAGGGACCACTGGACAACCAAGTGGGAAATATTTAATTCTAGACTTGCTGAAAATTGGAATTTAGCTTGAAGATTATCTGAACTTGGTATTTCTTTCTGCATTATACCAACAAAAATGATTAGTGCATGGCTTTGCTAAAAAAAAAAAACACAAATTGAAAAACAATGTTACATATTTCATGTGTGACTTGAATTTTCAAATTCTCTTAAAGCCATTGCGTTGACATAGATCGTGTCAGTGTTTTGATAAATGGGTTCGGACTGCGGCACAAATTTGGGTTGCAAAGAATCCAGGATGCACTGGTGCAGGAACACATACTGAGACTGTAAGAAAAGATGAGAAGCATAATGCAGTTTAAAAGAGTAAAACATGTCTGCAGTGTCTTAATTTTTCATAATGCCCATAAATAATAATGACAAAAATATATCCTGACCAAAGACTACTAAAAAGATATTTGTAGACCAAGGAGCCATACATTGGGAGCAAGCTTAGCTTAGAGCATCTGCAATATTTGTAAAAAAAAAAAAAAAAGCTTTATTGTATTTTTAACTATGAATTCTGGGTGCTGCTGTCAAACCTCAAAATGTTGTTGTAGAATTTACAGTAACATTACTGAATGTGCTGAATGACTTACAGATTGAATAAAAGTACAACATGTGAAATTGTAATCCAAAAGTGACAGTTACTCTATATATAGAAGATTAAAAAACAGTTTATAGGTGCTCTCGTAATTCTGATTATTCCTAAATTCAGAGTTTTTATCATGTTTTTTACTTTATATCATGCAGTCATGAATTGAGGATTAAAAAAAATTATAATAATATAAAAAGTATTTTAGTGGTATTCTAGCATTATTAAAGGATCTTTGTGACTAACAAAAATAAATAAAGAGTGAGTCACCAAAAAATCCACCCTGACATTTATTTTTATCCCTCCTACAACAAGAAATGGCTTTTATCATTATGGATTAAAAAACTGTACCTCAGTTTGCACCATAAGTGGCCGGCTGAGTCTCATTTCCTGGATGAACGCTGCAACACCCACTGCCTTCTCTCTGTTCAGCTGCTGCAGCAGGACGTCCAGCGCGATCAGTGTTCCTGTCCGGCCCACTCCAGCACTAGAGAAGACAACAAAATAGATAAATATTTCACATAACTTCTTTAATATGGTTTGTTATTAATGCTCTTTCTGTTGCTCATTATCAGTGTCATTATTAATGCTTAATGATCACCTGCAGTGTACAACTGTTGGTCCTGTAGAGAAGTGGCTCTCTATGTGCTGACGGATAAGTTCTCTGAATTGGATCAGCTCTTCTGTGCCCTGGGGAACACCATGATCCGGCCACGCTGTGAAGTGGAAGTGACGCACTGTTCGCGTCTCAGAGGTCATTTTCTATTATGCACAAGGAGTTAAATAGATCGTATTAGGGTTACCTGACAAGGGATGCTTTGAGTTATATTTATAATCTATACCTTCAGAATAAAAAACCTGAACTGAAAATTGTATCATGAAGTCACATATATTTTAACAGAAATGGACTGTTCCAACGTTAATGGGGCACTTAAAAGATGTGCTTTTAAAGGGTTAGTCCACCCAAAAATTAATTTCTCATTTTGTTCCAATCCCGAGATCCCCTGTTCATCTTTGGAGCACAAATTGACCCTCATGAATGGTCCTGAGACGTTCAAAGTCCAGAAAAGGAACCAAAGACATTGTCTGTTACAATCTGTAACAACTATAATCATCTTTCTTCACCAATGTCTGCTTCTTGTTCTTGTCAGGTCATCAGGGTATGTGTTTACTATAGGCAATACTATATATTGCCATTAGAGTCAGCAGTGCAATAGGCAAGCGTCATATTGCCCATAGTAAATTCACACTGACAATGGATATTATGGCTGTAAATAGGACATAGGCAAACAATGTTGTTTTTACATTTTTTGGCGCACAAAATTGTTCTTGAAGCTTCCTATGATAACAGTTGAACCACTGAAGTCACATGGAATGTTTTGACAATGTTTTTTGATTCTTTTTCTGGACTTTGATTGTCTCAGGACTGTTGCTGTCTTTGGAAGATGAGGGAGCACACGGACTTCATCTAAGGCTACGTCTATAATCCGTATAAATTTGGAAACGGCCTTTTCGTCTAAAAACACTCCATGTCCACACTATTGTTTTCAATTCTTTCCACCATCCACACTAAAATGCCTGAAAAATTTTTCTTTGGGTACTGCACATGCACACAGATGTAAGATGCAAGTTGCTTTTTCCTGTGTCATATCTTTGCCGTTTATTTACTTTTCATCTCTTTAAAATGTCACGACAAAATGTTCTAACTGTTTGAAGAGAGGCAATATGGAGCATGTACAAACCGACATTAATCTTTAATAAAACTGTCAAAACGGACAGCATCTAAAACATCTGCTTTACAATGTCATCCATCATGTTAGCTTAATTGGTCACATGACTGCTTCACATGACTAAATTGCATCATCATTTCCGAAAGCCTCTGTTTTTACAGTCCACACTGCAATGTGAAAATGACGCTTTCAAATTTATCAACTTTGAACTGCATTTTCAAAAAGATTCATTTCGTTTTCTAAAAACACTGTCTCAGTGTGGTCAGAAGGCCAAAACGGACAGAAAAATATGTGATTTTAGATGAAAATGTATTAGTCTGGACATGGCCTAAAATATCTTGTGTTCCGAAGATGGAATAATGTCTCAGGGAAATTTTACAAGATGAGGGTGAGTAATTAGAATTTTCGTTTTGGGGTGAACTAATCTTTTAGGTCTGACTGTTTCTGGGTCTTATAAGTGAACAGCTAACAGTGCTAAAATGTACTCTTTGTGTACTGTTGTACTTCTGAAAAATCATGATCCAAACCAGCATCACTGCAGTGTTTGTTTGTTTTTTTTGTTAGTTTTTTTGACTGCAGTCATGCTGTGTACCTTTTCCCTTAAGTTTTAAAAAAGAATAATAATCAATTATAACTGGGTAGAAATAGCTTACATTTTTGACATTAAATTCTCGCAAAGTCCAACTTTGAGATTTATTCTCTGATTTCACTGTGACAAGCAGGTTTTCATAGAGACATGGTGTGTAGTCCAGTGGCCAGTACTGTTCACACTTGACCTGGAGATGTTAAATCAGAAAGATAAAAAACAAACAAACAAAAAACAAACTCCATCAGGTACATATGGCAAATACTATTTACCTTAACAGAAATATTACACTTGAACTCTTTAGGTTTACAATTTCTTTATATTTCAAAATGAAACAAAATGTTATTTGAACAATTACACCTTTTTGAGTGTTGGATGTGACATTTTTTTCCTGAAATTTAAAAGGAATACCCCATAATGCCACCACTATTTTTCACTGTAGACATGATATTGACCAGGTAATGAGTGGTTCCTGGTTTCCTCCAGACAAAGAGTTCAATGTTTTTTTTTCATCAGACCAGAGTATTTTGTTTCTTGTGCTCTGAAAGTGCTTTTTTGGCAAACTTCAGGCAGGCCATCAAGTGCCTTTTACCGAGGGGTGGCTTCCATCTGACCGCTCTACCATACAGGTCTGATTAGTGGAATGCTGCAGTGATGGTTGTACTTCTGGAAGGATGCATCTTAGCTCACTTTTGAGTGCAATAGCAAAGACTAGGAATATTTATGTACATGTGATTATTTATTTTAACTAGAAATATTACAAATATACGTCTCCTACTGTCATTATGGAATAGTTTTTGTAGAATTTTGAGGAAAATAAAGAAATTGGTTAACACTTTACAATAACAGTACATGAATAATGATGTACTAATATGTAAATTAAACTTCATTATGAACTAATGATGAGTTGAGGCCTGTGCTAATCAAGAACTAGCTTTAACTACAACATGAGTTCATGTGTGAATAATAATGGCTACCTTAATTACTTGTTAATACATGTTTGTTAATTATTGTTAATTATAATAAAAAAGAAAGAAGTGATTTCTAAATTTACCTTGACTTGTATTTTATTGCAGACACATTGCATTATTTAATGTGTTCCTTGTGATTTTTTCTTTTAAATAAACATGTATTCCAATTTTGGTTTTTGCAACACATTTTAAAAAAGCAAGTAAAGCACTTACCACTTTGTAAAGTTGCCATTCCTTTTCACAACACTTAAAATACATTTAGGGACTGAAGACACAAAGTGTTTCAGGTGTCATTTTGTCCCATTCTTCCTGCAAACAAGTCTTAAGGTGGGCAACAGTACGGGTTCTTTGTTGTTGCATTTTGCAGTTCAAAATGTGCCACACATTCTCTATTGGAGACGGATAGGGACTGCAGGCAGGCCAGTCAAGTACTGTATCCTCTTCTTTCACAGCCAGAATGAGTCTTGTTGAAATATACATGGGCATCCCTGGAAAAGAAGGCAGTATATTGTGCTCCGAAATCTCTATGTACTTTTCAGCATTAATGGTGCCATCACAGAAGTACAAGTAACTTTTGCCTAGGGCACTGACACAATCCCATACCATGACAGACCATGGCTTTTGGACTTGTTGCCGGTAATGGTCTGGATGATCCTTTTCTTCTTTGGTCCGGAGCACACGGCGTCCATTTCTCCCAAAAAATACCTGAAATACTGATTCATCTGACCACTGTACACATTTCCACTGTGTGATGGTTCATCCCAGATGCCTTTGTGGCCAGAGAAGTCGAAGGTGCTTCTGGACACTGTTAACATAGGGCTTCCTTTTGGCACAATACAGTTTTAACTGGCATTTGTGGATGTAACTACGTATTGTGGTACTTGACAAAGGTTTGCCGAAGTAGTCCTGAGCCCATGTGGTGATATCGCTTATAAATGAATGAGGATTCTTGATGCAGGGCCGCCTGAGGGATCGAAGATCAAGTTCAGCTTAGGCTTGCGCCCTTGTCCTTTACGCACTGAAATTCCTCTAGATTCCTTGAATCTTTTAATGATGTTATGCACTGTTGAAGGTGTATATAAAATATCCAAATGTCTTCCTTTCTTTGAGGAACATTTTTTTAAACATTTCAATAATTTTCTCATGTATTTGTTGGCAAACTGGCTATCCTCAGCCCATCTTTGATCCTAAAGGACTAGACCTTTCTTGGATGCTGCTTTTGTACCAAATTATAATTACATTCACCTGTTGACATCACCATTTCAAATCACATTATTATTTAACCAATTTACCTGATTACTAGCCTTAAATTGCTCCTGTCCCAACTTTTTTTAAAATGTGTTGCAAGAACCAAACTTGGAATACGTGTTTATTTTGGAAAAAACAATAAATATCACGAGGAACACATTAAATAATGTTTGTTGTATTGTCTGCAATGAAATACAAGTCAAAATAAATTTAGAATTAACTACTTTCTTTTTTATTTGTGTTTTCCACAGTCCCAACTTTTTCTGATTTGGGATTGTAGTTAAGAATGGGTTTATCATGATGTACGCCTCCAAGTAAATTGATGGCATAAAGATACATTTACAGGTCATGAGTTCATGTTAGTTACATTTAGCTTAAACTAAAGTGTTAATTAATACATTCATTAACAAACATGTACTAAGACGTAATTAAGGTATCCATTATTCCCCAACAAATGTTACCAACCATTTTAATCAAATTAAAAATTTAAAGGCTGTAGAATAACTGTCAGGGCTCTGCCACTTTGTTCTTGTTTATTCTTGTTTTGGTGGCAGAGACCAGACACTGCTCTTGTCTTGTCCTGAATTTAGGGCTCAGCTCTAGTTTTCTCTCTCTCTCTCTGTATTGAGCATGCAGTCTCAGGTGAGCTCCAGTCACCCATTGTCTCTTCTCCATGTAGTTGGCATGCGCTCTCTTGTCCTTGTGTTAATGTATTCCTGTGTGTTTGCTGCTGATTTGTCTTGCCCAGTCCAGTCAAGTTTTGTTTTTTGGTTACACTTATCCCCCTTGGGGTGGTTCGTGCTTCCTTTGTTTTTGATTTCCTAAAGTCCCATTTTAGTTGCAATTAAGTCCTCGTTCCTTCCCTCACCCCAAAACGTGACAATAATGAAATGTGGAAAAAGTGAAGGGCTGTGAATACTTTTCAGATGCACTGTACTCAGGATAGTGGCCCTCCAGGATCAGGTAAGTTTAGGTGAGTTTACCTAAACTCAATCCTTGTTCATGATCACTCCCAAGATTTTCAGCTGGCTAAAGAGACCTGGTCATTGGAGCCAAAGAAAGAGGTCTAATCTATAGTAACCTAACAAATGACAAGCCCTGGCAAGTGAGAGAATGCTTGTTTTTGGCCAGACAGTGAGTTTTAGATCAGTTGTTGTTTAAGACATATTTTGTAATGTCATCCTGAAATATGGTCATAGAATATATCTTTGGACAAGATTGTTTAATAAATGAAAGCTACACACTGCAGAGTAAAATGAACTTTTGCCAAAGATATAACGCGTCAGAAATATATTATTTACTATAATAAAGATCTAATCATACAGGGTTCTAAAATGGTGTGGCATACAATGGTATACGATGTAAACAGATGCAATATAAAAGCAGTGTAATAGTCATAACATTGCCTTACCCTTCCACCCTCAGTACAGTTGGTTACCATAACAATAGTCGATGACTTTTTCTCCCAGACCATTCTCCAGAAGTCATTGACAGTGGAAGGCAGTGGACCTTGAGCAGCTATGTACTCTCTGCTTGCATTTCCATGTCCCTAATACACACATAAACAAACATCGTAGATACAAGAGATGGATAGCGTCTTGTCAGTTGATTCAGATAGAAAAATAATGATTAAGTTTTCTTCTAATTTCAGAAGTTAGTACTCCACTACAATTCCCAAATATAATTAATTAAATTATTCAATTATAATCAATTTATATTATGTAGTGTAAATGTTATGACTTACAGGCATGTAGTTAGCATTGATGTAATCAGAATCACCCATTTTATTTACAGTAAGATGCACTCTAGAGCTGTCATCTAAAGAGAGAGAAGGATAAATGACTTTTTACAAGACAAAATTATATTTATATTGTGTGTTTGCAAACCAAGTGTGACTCACACATTCTAATAAAGAGTAAAACTTTTCATCCTCCGGTGACATTATAGGTATTTCTTATAACAGTGACATTTGTTCAAGTTTTCATTAGTTATTTAGTTGTTTGAAGCTATAAAAATGGGGTGAGGCATAAAGATTGTGAGCTTGGGTCTGCTGGAATTTGGACTTTGATACCGCAGCTTGACACACGGCTTCAAATTGCATCATTGCCTCCAAATGACTGGTCATACCTGGATATCTTGGCTTCACTTTTTTACAGTGAAAAGAAATGGAAACCCATTTTTTAATAGTCTATAGAGTAAACACCCACATGGTAAAACATTGGAGAATCGATTTTTGTCCTTGTTTTCAGGGAGAAGAGCCGCAACAGTAGACTGTTCTACACCCACTGAACCCAAGTCCTGTTAAAAACATATTCAGGAAAATCATACTCTGCAAACACTTGAAATCTTAAAATAATTCAAACTGATTTATATTGAGTCATGTTGACCTCATATTCAACACTGAAATTTCTGTTGTCATCACGACTCATGTTTCGAAAATGTTCAGGAAATTTGTCAGAGGCAATTGTTCTGAAAAATATTTCACAATTATGTTTATATTTAGTCACTAAAGACAACACATAGACACTTACAGCAGGCTTAAAAATGTCTCATTAATAACAATAATAAAATATTAATAAAGTAAGTGCAAGTGAGCTATACATACTTGTAGTTTTTTTTAGACACTTTCGACTCAGCAGGTGCGTCTGTTCTTCTAAAGATGAAACATTATTAGAAAAAGAGGGATATAAGGGATATAAATAATAGTTTCTGTTGCATTTTTACATTTAAAAAAGTAAATAAATATCATACGTATTACGCTTTGCCGAACCATAGCGGATCCATACAAAGACTCCAGCACAAATAATGATGACCAACAAGAAAAACACCAGTACACCAGCTATAACACCTGCAGAACACATAAACAACCATGCCTATAAATTGCTCAACTATGTGGCAGATTAAACAGTTGATTTACCCAAAAATGAAAATGCTGTTATTAATTAATGTCAATCCAATCTCCTGAGACCTTTGGTCATCTTCCGAACACAAATGAAGATATTTTAGATGAAATCCGAGAGCTCCCTTGTCCTCCATAGACAGCAACAGAGCCAAGATGCTCAAGGTCCAGAAAAAGAACTAAAAAAACTTCATCAAATCATTCCATGTGACTTCAGTGGTTCAATCATAAAATACAAAGCTCCAAGTATACATTTGTGCACTAAAACAAAATATTTTGTGTAACATTGTCTTCCAGACTAAGAAGACTAGGTGAACAAAGTAATTCCAGTTTTTTGGTGCACAAACGTTTTCATGGAGCTTTGTATAATTACAGTTGAATCACTGAAGTGATTGACAAAGTTTTTGGTTCCTTTTCTGTACTTTGAACATCTCATGAACCTTGCTGTGTATGGAGGGTCAGGGAGCTCTCAGATTTCATCTCTTAATTTGTGTTTGGAAAATGAACAAACCTCTCAGGGGATTGGAACAATATCAGAGTGAGTAATTAATAACAGCGTTTTAATTTTTTTGGTGAACAAACCCTTTAATATAATGTGGCTTAAATATCAAAGATTTGATGAAATTTTCCAGGATAAATACAATAATCTACAGTATGTTATGGTAATGCCAAATGACAATTTCTAATACTTTTGCATTACGCAATGATTCTGTATACATGAATGTCATATTGTAGTCAACTCTTACAGTAATTTTAAAAAACCTCATATTACTTTATGACGCTGTTTGAGTCACTTATTATCACACACAATAAAGTTGATATAATAACTCTTAAATCTGTTACCAAGGAGACTATAGTTAGACTTTCTAACTATAGACTTTCACATACAATACAAACTAAGAAGAAGATAAACTAATAAAGAAAAAAAGAAACTTATCTCCTCAATTACATCCTCTTTAAAGAGGTAGTGAGGAAGCTAGAGAAAAGATTGTACCGATTTACATCCTATCATGAAGTATTTTATTATCAAGATCAGTATGAAGAGAGATAATGAATCCATTATCTTTCTTTATTTCATTTAAATACTATCAAAGAGAAGTTCAGTCTTCATCAGGATTGCTACTAAATATAACAAGAGGTTTGACTTTAGTATTCATTAACATTGAATGAAATGAAATATTAATTGTATGTATTTGAAAATGTTTTTTAAAGATTTGAGTACATATTTTATGCAGTCATTTTATTAATTAATACAGTAGCCTAATAAAAGATTATTCATTTATCATGACTAAATGTATATTCATTTATTTTGTAACACCAATTCAAAATTGTGTCTCAAAATAATTGTAGAGAGAAAATAAAGACACTCATTCGCTCCCTTTCCTTCAGCTGCATTATCAGGGATTGAACCACCAATTACTCTGGCATATGCAGTGGATGCCCTTCCTGGTTGCAACCCACCACTGAGAGTACACTAACTCGCAAACCCCCAGTGCTGGGAAACTAGAGTGTATCTCTCTCATTCACACACCATGGCCAATTTAGTTTTCTCAAATTCACCTACAGTTCTTGTCTTTGGAGCATGAGGGAAACCAGAGTACCGGAGGAAACCCACATAAACAAAATAAAGACAGTATATTTTATTCATTCATTCCTTTATGTGGTCGCCACAGCGGAATTAACCGCCAACTTATCCAGCATATGTTTTACGCAGCGGATGCCCTTCCAGCTGCAACCCATCACTGGGAAACACCCATACACTCTCATTCTCACACACACACTACGGACAATTTAGCTTACCCAATTCACCTATAGCGCATGTCTTCGGCCTTGTGGGGGAAACCGGAGCGCCCGGAGGAAACCCACGCGAACACGGGGAGAACATGCAAACTCCGCACAGAAATGCCAACTGACCCAGCCGAGGCTCGAACCAGCGACCTTCTTGCTGTGAGGTGACAGCGTTAGCTAGATGCTACCCACCGCGCCGCCCCAGTATATTTTAAAATGTTTTTAATCACATTGTTTTATAAGTGCTATGAATGAAGGCCACTATCATACCAATAGTGTTTGTATTTTTTTTTTTTTAACAATGAGCAATAGTTTATTATAAATCAGCATTAACCTGAATTAATTAAAGGCACACAAATGGTCTGTCGGTTTAATACCTAATGCAATAATTATAAACTGCTATACATTTATTTGAGTAAAACTTTTAATTAGCAAAAACGGACCTTATAGTTCATCCAAAGTGATTCACTCAATACATAAAAAAATTATGTTGTTCCAAGCACACATGGTTTCCTGGTAACTCTAGTTAGAGCACCAATTCTCACTATTAACTGTTACACCAGAGAGACTTCTTACTGGAATTCTGACACTCTCCCATCACAACTACACTTCCCAGAAGCCCACATTCCTAGGACTGACTGCTATGCACCTGCAGCCCATCAAACATACCTGCTGGATCAGTCTGGCAGTTGATCGATATAGTTTCACTCCTCCTGGCTCCAGAAAATGATGTTGCTGTCACTTTGTACCACTGAGCTGCTTGCAGGCCTGTTACCAGCTGTTGTGTTGGTTCATCTGAACTATGCGAATTGTTGAAACTTTTTCTGTTAACATCCACCTGCACCACATCCACAATTCCAATGGGATAATCCCAAATGACAGCAAGACCATATCCTCCAGAATGATATTTGCACTTAAGATTAGATACAATATATGGAACTATAGTAGTTTGAAAGGGAAAGAGAAGGAGAAAATAAAATATTATGAATATGAGCTAATAAGCAGCAGGGTCCAAAACAGAGAATTTAAGCTTACCTAATGTCAGGCGTTGTGAGCACTGTGTGAGCATCTCCGACTCTAAGTCATAAAACAGTGAAACAGTGTAGCTTTCTCCTGGATACAGGTCTCGCAGATTCACCCAGTTTCCTTCTACAGAAGCATTTTTACCACTCCCACTGCTGTTTTGAGCTGTGACATATGTGCAACCATAAACTTCAGCAACTATAGATGAGTTGGTGACTTCCCAGTTAAAAGTCGCACAGTCCAGAGCTGCAGAAAACACAAGAAAAAAGATAACCCTAATTTAAAACTGAAATAAATTCGATGTAAGATAATATATATATATATAGA